>CAEFZY010058812.1:0-19622 GCA_903066815.1 Brachyrhaphis roseni
TGAGCCACTTTGGGGTGTTTTGGAGGAGCGAGTCAGGAAACATTTTCCTCCACCAGCATCACGTCGTGACCTGGCCACTATCCTGCAAGAAGAATGGCTTAAAATCCCTCTGACCGCTTGCAGGACTTGTATATGTCATTCCCAAGACGAATTGACGCTGTATTGGCCGCAAAAGGAGGCCCTACACCATACTAATAAGTTATTGTGGTCTAAAACCAGGTGTTTCAGTTTCATTGTCAAACCCCTGTAGATTTTAGTGTAAATACAAATGATGAATAATCCTAGGACTGCTATTTCAGACATTGTGCAAGATACAGGTCCAGTCAGAAGCTCCCCATTGGCATAAATATCAACTTTTGGACTTTCAAAGGTGAATTTCACTGTCCGTTTTGAGATTGAGCCATTTGGTCAAAACCAATCAACCCTGTCAGGAAACGGCAGTGATGGCATCATTCTGCATGCAGTGATGTGGCCAACGATGGTGGTGATGTTGGTAGGAGCTTGCCCTGCAATCTGCGGGTTGCTGGTTTAATTCTCTTTATGTCGACCTCTGACCGAGGTCCAAAATCACTTCAGGCAGGTTAGAATGCACCAATGCTCATAGTTTACCACCTATATGTTTTGAAACAATTTCACAGGCCCAATTTGAACTAGCTCTCATTCTTTATTCATATTTTGCCTGAAATAAAGTAAAATAAATAAATAAAAGAGTCATGAAGTGATTCACACATTAGCATGTTGATCATTATTTTTATTCTTTCCTGTATTTTTATTCTTTCCTGTCATATCTGCTCACATAAACTGTACTTTTACCATGACTAATTTCCATAAACAACTGCTTAATACCTTCAAACTGAAAACTGAAACTTTGAAAAGTGATTCATTTAGACTATTTTTTGAAACTGCGTGTAGTCATACATTTGGCTTGAATTATATGGATTATGTTGCTTCTGTCTAAAAATTTTACACTGTGATTTACAGTGTAGCCGCTTGGATGGCATGTGTGTGGTTTTTCTTAAAAAACGAGCAACTTTTACACTTGCACGATTGTCTATTTCCCCCTAACATTCATCTGAGTATGGACTGTACTGTTGGATCCTCCGTCTAGCAGTACCAATGAAGCAGGCAGCCTTTAAAAAACAGTTCTTCCTCACTGAGAGAACAGTAATTGCTTTGTATTAGAATGTGGGTCTGTGTGGACTAAAAAAAATTGTTTATGTAGAGACACACAAGCAACATCTGGGCTTATTCAGTCGATGTGAAATAACACCCTCGTCCAACAAAGTCACCAAGTGTGCCTAGTGCACACATGCACAAATTGATGCCCTAACTCGCTGTCCTTGTCACCTCTTAGTAGTTTTATGCTCCCTCCACAAACAGCACATTACTTTTAACTTTTGAAAGTGCATCTGAATGCACACTCCATAGATTAGTTTTTTTTAAAAAAGCTGCATGAAACTAAGTTAACATTTCAGCCTTCAATCAATGTTGATGCAAATAGCATACAGCCAGGGTGCATTTTGTGTTTTATGATCTTTCATAAATCTTTTAGCATCTCTTCAGTTAACATTTTTTTCTAGACCAAATTGCTTTGCTTAAAAATAAATAATAGGATCAAGCTCAATGCTCTTGCATAACAAAGTAAGATGGAAAAAGAAAAGCAACTGAGTTTTTAATAGCTAAAGTGGGATTTCAGGAAGAATTATTTTGATTTCTACAGCACACCTTAAAATAGCATTTTCTGTATTCAAGAAGGTAACTGTTAATTGGCAGATACAATAAGAAAGAAAGAAACAAAAGCATTAATATTAAAATTCACAACACAACCGCATCATGTACTTGCTTGAGGTGGTTGGCAGGAAACCCTTTCACATAGTCCATTGACTGAATTTATTCAGCAGCGCGCGGTCATCTAAGAAAGCCTGTCTAAAAAGAAAAAAGTTCACCTGGGTCAAGGTCGTTTCCTGTCGCACCTTTGTCTTTCCGTCGGACTGCCACTCGTCTAAACTCCTCTGCCTCACGGGTCGCCGTTAGAGTCAAACTGTTTCTCTTCTTCAGGTCGAACATCGTCTCACCTGTATTTTCTTGTAGAAAAAACGGTGAAACTCCAACGAAACTTGACAACATGAACCAGACCATGGAGATGCTACTACCCGGCGCGTTTCTCGTTTCACCTGTACAATCATCAACACCAGCTGTTGAGAAACCCCGCCCACTTATTTAAATGAGCACGACCCTTTCTTCATTTTCTCTCTACATCTAAGCGCTATCTATAGAAAATGCATTAAGCCTATGAATAAGGTATTTCTGAAAAATTTTCTAATAGAATTTTTTTTAAAATATATATTATTATTATTTTAACAACAAAAGCCAGTTAACATGGTAAACCCTAACTCTTGCATGAGCCGTTTCATCACACTTCCACCCAGTGGTCAAACAGTATAATTCACAAAAATAATTCCTCAAACCCACAACTGATAACTATTTGGTCCATCCCATAGACATAATAAAGATCTTTACTACGGCGCACTACCGCCACCTGCTGGTGAGGAGTGTGGATCTCTCAAATTTACTTCAAAAGCGAAAAAAAAAAGAAGTAAAAATGAATGAATGAAGAAATTCTCCAAAGTAAACCTCTACATAGCATTGAGCATGCACTTTAGACATCATCATATTTGTGGATGACACAAATCCGAAAAACGTTTTTCCTTTGGCAGCAAGTTTTCTACAGCTTGTACTTGTGTCCGACTTGTTCAGCACCAACTAAATTTTCTTAACATTTTTTTTAAAATATAACTTTTTCAAAAAAATATATATATTTTTTTAAAAAAAAATATAATTCATCTACGACTGAATTATATATTTTTTAAAATAAATACAGAAATAACCTTTAAAACACGGTTATGAATTTATAAGTTTATCAAACAAAGTTTTTAGTTCATTTTTTACTGTCTAAAAGAATGCACATACATATTCTGGTCTGAAGGGGGAGCTCTTGTACAGAAATTCACCCAATAACAACCACTTATTATTTTCATTTTTTAACCTCAAGAATGCTATTCATTAGGATATCTTTTTGTATTATTATGTTTTACAAAGCCAAAATGTGTGTGTTTATTTTCTTTTTTTTTTTTTTTTTTTAGCTAAAAACAAAGCGAAGGAAAAATAGATTCCAAGTGTAATTAATGTTCTCTTTTGTTTTTATCTCCAGCAACAATGTTGCAAATGTCCCCCGCTGAGGTTTTGTACTTAGGATACAGTCTACCCTCCTACAGTCTTAACAAAATGAGGAGGGGAGCCCCGTGACTCTATGACGTCAACTGCGCTGCTTTCGTCACCCAGCTCGCTGTCTGACAGAGAGCTGAAAAAGAAAGAGTGCTCACTCTGTCATTAAATTACAGTTCTCGGGGTTTTTTTCACATTAATGCATATATATATTTTTATTTTGTCAACCTGGTGTAAGTGGTAGTAAATATCAAAATGCAAGTCATTGTTCGTAAAACTTTTGATGGAGAAAAATCTTATAATAAAAAGGAACAATAGACATGTTATTTGTCATGTACTGTGGAACAGAATGTAGCACAGGAAATAGGTAAAATTGGTCAAATACAAAATTAAGTCATTTCTGATATTTGCTCAATCAATGATGTTCTAATTTATTGGGTGGGTCAAAAATTAGACCCATTCTAATTTATTAGAACTATAATATAATATATTATATTATTTTATAATATAATAATAAATTGCATTTATTATTATATTATAAATATAATAAAGTGATTATTTATAATAACAAAAATCACTTTATTATCATATAATAAAGTTATTATTATATTATATATCAGATTGCTGTTAACAGAAACAAAACAATAATAATAATGATAAAGTTGATAATAACTTTTGTTTTTAACGCCGGGACTGAAAACATCGCATGCGTCCTCAACCCGCGCCCATTTAACTTCAGACCGGAAGGGGTTAAGAATTTTGTTTGCGGAGTAACACCTCTGTCAAGAGCTACCTATCTCTGGCTAATCATGAGTAGTAGCAGTCAGTAGCCCACAGTCAGGGAAGAACGTCCCTCTAGTTAATGTATAACCGCAGAGGTCACTTCATAAACTGTTCTCCTTCAGCCGGTAGCATCCCCACAGGAGGAAGACGGAGGTAAGAACCCGGCCTTCTGTAGCATCTTCATGTTAGCTGAAATGTGGAGATTAAAAGTAAACTCTTTTCTTCTCACTGAGTTATAGGAGCTAGTACAGCCGAGGTCGGGTCCACACCTGTAAGCGCGAGTATCAACGTGGCGAAATTGTTTAGAATTACTCGCATAAGAGTCTCCTCAGTGACATGACAGTGAGCTTTAAAACAATAATAATAATAATTGAGAGAAAATGTGAATACGTTCCAGGCTCTTAGTTGTTGGCGCGAACCACAAAACAACAAGTCTTCTCTGTCGCCATATGCAGTAAAAACTATAAAGTGAAAAGTTAAACTTCTTCTAATGGACGTTTAATATGTCTGGAAACCATGAAACCTGGTAGAATCACAACATATTATTGTCTATTTTTCCCTTTTTTATTTTTTTACATCATAGAGCATACATATTTATATAGAGCATACAGCTTTATATATTAAAGCTGTCAGATTTCCCACTGCTGTTGCTTTGCTAATACACTGGACATAAATTAGTTTTATCTGCAGGCTCAGGGAACCTAACTGCTTGCCTTTCCTTTGATTGGCCACTCCTTCTAATTTTTATCTTGTCATGTTGAATTTCAGAACTGAAGATCCCAGTTAAAGGAATGAAGATCTTCCGGTTCAGAGCGATGACAGAGAGGAACAAACATAGTTAAAAACAAATAATAATAATAAAAAGAGAACAGTGACTTTCTCTGTGCTGTATAAGCCAGCCTTTCCCTTCCCATGGAGCCTGAAGAGGCGTCGGCTCATGAGGATGCAGGCTCCAGGCTGATGCTCCGGGTAGAGCGTCCAGTCTATGATGAGGACTTCCTCAGGACTCAGCTCCTCCATCGCAAGCAGAACTCCACCTCCTTCCGTCAAAAACTCGCTGACAAGTTCAGGTGAGTCCAGCCTCTCAAAATGTGATTTTCAACCAGCAGTCTTATCCCAGGACTTAATACTAACGATTGCAGCGGTGTTGTAAATCCTTTGTATTTAATTTATTTTGATAATTGAGCATTTTTAAGATATATCTTTATAGAAAGGTTCATATATTTAATCAAAAACAATAAGTACAGTGTAAAAGCAGTTGTTTACTTACAGATTTTTTTCTGTTTTTGCTTTTAGCTCTTAAATATTTCCAACTTAAGCATTAAATATCCAGAGAAAATACAAATAGCAGTGTCTGAAATGTAGATTTCTTAAAAATTATTTGTTAAAAGAAAATATATTTCTGAACCAACTTCGCCCTGTGTGACGATTTAATTCCCTCTCAGAGGACATTGCTGTCACTTTGTCACCTTAAATTCAAACACATTTTGGCTTTTCCAGCAGGACAAAAATGAAATTTGCACACCAGTAAGCAAGCCCACTTCTGATTGGCTCAGAAAGATTAAAGAAAGAGTTTGGAGTGTCCTATTCCAAGTCTCAAATTCAATCTGATTCTGTTTCAAGTCTGCAAGCAGGCTGTTCACTCTTATAAGCCTTCCAATATTAAAATGTATTTAATCTGAAACAACAGTGTGACATAAAGTGGAAGAAGTAAACTCTTTCACACGCACAATAAACATATTCTAAAAAAAAAAAGATTAAATTAAACTCTATTTTTATTGATTTTGATTCTGATCTGCATATAAACCAGTTGAATCTTGTGGAAACATTACATCCCAGGTGTATTTAAATAATTTTTAAAAAATTCATAACGTTAATTTCATCCAGGTGCGTCCCATTGAGACAAAGACTTGTCTTCAAGAGATGAGGACAAGTTGTTGTAAAAAAAAACAAAAAAAAAACTCAAACAAGCAAAAAATGAAAACATCAGAAGGTTCCAAGATTTTCTCTGTGTCTCTGGACAAAGAGTGGAAATTGGTCATGTAACCAGTTTGCTTCAGTTGGTGTAACGTTGGAAAAAGATGTTTAGCCACATAAAAACATCTTTTTTATGTCAATAGGAGGCTGTTCCTCCTATTGACAGAAGGAATAGTCTCTGCAAATAAACCAATACTGCAATAAGGTGAATGGAATGCTATGTGAGTTGCCGTTTCCAAGTGTGCAGAGCTGATTGCATGTACTTCTGATATTGCCAGCTTTATATATATGTGTTAAAAAATGAGAGGAAGAGAGAGCAGTCGTTTGTTTCCTAAGTGGTTCGTTTGTGGTTGGTGTGTAGCCACAAGCCAGTCTGTTGGTTCTTCAAAGGTCATTCTGTTGTTTTGTTTGTTTTTTTACTTATGCACATAATGCTCATTATTTCAAAGTCAGAATGAATAGCTTTTTATTTTTTAGATTTAAGTTTGCTTCTTTAGGTGAACGACAATGTGCAGAGTGTGATAGTTGTAGAGGATGTATGTACAGTGCCATGCAAACGTGTTTTCTCTCTTACGGTTTGTAAATGATTGTTATTATGTAAACTTAATAAGTGCTTGTTCCGCTCCTGACAACAACAACTGCTGTCTAGTGTTTGAGATAACTTCCAGTGAGTCCCAGTGGAGGAGTTACTGTTTATGGTAGTTTTGTTTCAATTCAGCCACAGAGCTACGGGGTTCAAGCAAGATCTGGGCACAGACAGAAAGTTTCTCTTTTGTCTAGTCAGTCTACAGAATATCTGACCCGATGTCTTGGGGATCGCTGGGATGTTTTTTTGGCAAAAGTGAAACTTTGCATTGATTTTGCGCTTGGAACTTTCTTATGGAGCCATTTTTGCCGAGTCTCTCGTCCTTATTGTTGTCTAATGAACTCTGACCTCTAATTCCGGATTCTTTTGTACCCTCTTAGAAAAGTCGCTGATGTCCTCTTGAAATGATTCTGGTTGACCAGTCAATTTGGAGGAGATGTTCATGGCGTTGGTTCTCGTTTCTCCAGATTATGACTCGATGTGATGCTTTTTGAGGTCTTTTTGCTTTAAGCCTGTCATTCTGAGCACTAAATCAATGATAAATTATGAATTAAAACTAGTTCCATTTGCACGACTGTTTGTTGCTCTTGTGTCTTTGTCTCCACCAAAGAGTGGATGACAAAAACCTTCATTTTTTGAGACTAGATCAAAAAAGGATCTGGTCTCAACCAGATCCTTTTTTGAAGCACGAATGTCCGTCCTGTTTTGCAGGTGTTCGTCTCAGAGGGCCAAAGCATCAGCTCTGAGTTTCCTGCCCATCCTGACATGGCTGCCGTCCTACCCAGTGAAGCAGTACCTTTTGTCCGACGTGATCTCTGGTCTCAGTACAGGAGTCGTGCAGCTCCCACAAGGTCAGCACCCTGCGGTTCGCCGAGCGTCACATTTTATACATTAGACATCTGGAGCTGTTTGGGTGTGAAAACACAGTGAAAACCCCAGCTGCAGAACACTCAAGGGTTTTTGCTTTTGACTCCATGCTGCCTTTGTTTTTTCACTCTCTGCGGGTTTGACGCTGTGAAGCAATCGCTTGGCTTCCTGGTCTTTGTGTTGAGACCTCTGATTTTTCGTTCTGCTCCGCAGGTCTGGCCTACGCTCTCCTCGCTGCGGTGCCTCCAGTTTATGGCCTGTACTCCTCGTTCTACCCCGTCCTGCTGTACACCTTCTTTGGCACCTCCAGGCATGTGTCCATGGGTAAGATGTCTTTCGTGGAGCCTTTCCTGCTGAGTCATGAATCCGAGCTGCGTTGCGAAATGCAAAGCTCAACACAGTCGTGCATTTTTTTCACTGGTGGTTAGAACCTTCTTGGATCTGTGACAAATTGAATAAAATGACATTAACACCATTTTTAGTTTGGATTGCGACAGTTTGCAAAACCTGACCTCCATGAAAATGCTTAAAATGCACTAGTTAATTTCTAAAAGCGGAACTTTACCCCATGTTTTATAATTTGACATTCATTTTAAAAAAAATTCAGCTTACCTGCAACAAATTTTTATTTTTGAGCACATGATCTAATTTCTGCTGTATTTAAAACATTTTTTGTTGTTGTTGTTGTTTTACTTTTACTTATAGATGCATTAACAGAATCTGCGACTTAAATTCACTTCTGTGTAATCGGTTTTGGAGACGGCGTCATTTTGTCTATTGAAATAAAACCGGACAGGTTACCATGTTGCAATTTATGTGTAGTTTTTTAGTTTATGCAAAACTTAAAAATGAATTTTCATACTTCGCTTAAAACACTCCCAAGTACAATTGTTAGCATGCTCACATTAGAAAAGTAAAATCTTGACTATGTCGCCATGTCCATTTATCAGCTTGTATTAAATCTATATAATGACAAGGCAATATCTCACCATCCATTTCCCCTCTTTACATTTACCATTTCAACAACACTAAAGCTTTCTCAGTTGTAGCAGTTGACTCAATGTGGGCAAAAATTCATAATAGTTAACTGGACTTCATCTTTGGTGACATGGTTCTTGGAAAAGAGAGTCTTGTGGTTTATTAATCTCATGTTGTTTGGCTTCCTAACCTAATTTAATGCAAGGTGCTGGTAGATGAAAGCTGTGCTCTGGTCGGGAGCTTGATGTTCTGTACACTGGGTGTTGTTCGTAGATTATGTGATAAAAGATGAGGAAGAAATGTTTCTGTTCCACCGCAACTGTTGTACCCACAAATGATGTAACCGGCACTTTTGTATCTCATTGACCACAACGTGCCACTTGTCTCTTCTTCCTGTCTGTGCAAAGTGGCACAGAGTCGTCTCATCATGTCTGTTGACGAATGAGGGCAGTATCCTTGCTTTGAGTGAAACAAGTTGACTGTAAGGCTGCTGTGAATTCACAACAGGAAGCGAGCGACCTCGCTGTGAAATGGCACCTGCCCAAAGTTTCCGCGGATGAGCAGCAGGACGCGGTCGTAACGATACCTCTAAATCTGGAAGACGTCGAGAGGGGAATGACTGGGCAGCTGTCCAGGAGCTGGGCCGGGTGGCCTCCACTCTGAAGAGTTGTGTTAGTTTAACCCCATTAGCTGGCGTCGGAAAGGCCATGCAGCTCCAGGCATGAAAAGAAGTGGATCTGAGGTGAAGCACGTTCACGACTGTTTGGGTTTGTGTGAACGTCGGCTCTGATAACAGACTGGGCTGGTGATAAGGAAAGGACATTTTTGCATAATCTGTTTGTGCAAAACCTTTCGGACACTTTCACAGTTGTGACGGTCTTAATCAGTGCTGCACACTATTATTCATATTCATATTTTTTCTCATTCTGCCATAATTTACTCTCAACTAATTTATAAATATATTACCATGCACATGCTTTTTTTTCTTTAGATCATATTTAAATTACTTACATTCTCACACTTATGTATATATATTTTTCATCTAAATTTGATATTGCTTATGGTATATATTTGTACTTACTAATAGGCAACACTTTGGATGTCGTATTGTGTCAATAAATAATCAGTTTCCCCATAGGGATCAAACTATATTCTGCTCTTCTATTCTATATTCTCAAATTTTAGTATATTATCATTTTATGTAAATACGAAAGAGACGTACTTATATAAAATTATTTTTAAGTTTTAAGCAAAGTATTATTTTTTTTTAAATAAAAATTTGTATTAATTTACATCCTACAGATGCAGAGTTGCCATTTTTGGCAAATTTAATTATATGTTTTTAAAAAATATATACATTGTACATCAGTCGGGTATAGTTGGGATCAATCAAGATCATTTTATTGATCCCACAGGAAAATTATTTTGACCAAGTAACATAAAATACAATTAAAAGTGTACTTAGATCAAATAAAGTAAGTAAAATAGAATGTATCTCAATATACAGTCAGCCTAAGCAAATTGAATCATGAAGCGCTAAGTCCTGCAGCCTAGTAATGGCTTTTGGCTATGGCTGCTCCGTCGCCCAGCCAGGATGGAGTGAAGGAGGTGACTGTTTCGGATTGGGTCGCTCTGTGCCTTCCTCCAGCAGAGCCTATCAAGCGACAGTCCAGGCTTCTCACTACGACCAAACCAGCCCTGCAGATTAATTTGTCCAGATGCTTCCTGTTCTTCCCCAGCAGACAACAGGATACAGGACAGCACTCCCAAACACCCGACTTGTCAAACATGTGAAAGAGCATTTCGAAATGATTTTACCCTGCGAAGAATGTCTGGAGGACTCTGTCTCTTTAATGTTTCGCTATACCCTTTTAATAACGAGGCTTGGAATAACGGTGGCCACGTGTTCAAACCTGGAAAAACCAGTGCCGTGAGGCAGGTTCGCCATTTTCACACACGGATCTCTGAAAGAACCCTAACAGTACGGATGTGGCTAGACTGTATAAACTGCTGCTTATTAACTTGAAAAGTTGACTTGGTTAAACAGAACAGTAATTAAAAACTATTCCAAAATGTTACTATTTATTACACAGGCAAATAAAGTCAAAAACAGAATGTCAGCTCTTTGAAAGTGTAAATAAGAGTTTATTTACACATTATTATTGGTTATTGGTAAAGTATGGTACTTGTAGATCTGACAATTTATAGCACAAAAACTCCAAATTTAAGTTATTTGCGAACACCTCCCGTTTTATTGCGCCAGATGCAACTCCAGCTGTTTTAAATTACCTTTTCACTTGTGACAAAATAGACTAACTTAAACTTAAACCGTGCAGTAAGTTGCAGGTTATCAAATGTTGCAGTTCATTCAAAGCACGTGTCCCCGAACGTCAGCTTCTAAGGACGAACATGTTCTTTTTAATGAAAGTTCAAAGGTCATATTTGTACTTTTGTTCACAAGCCGCTCCCACTTTGTTGATTCATCACCATATTGAGAACTTTACCTCACTGTACAGTGAAATGTGTGATACAAATAAACTTGACTGAGTGTGCTAAGGCTTTTGTAGCATTTGGGTAACGCATTCTGCACGTCTTTGTTCCATTTGAAGCTAATTTATCCTTTCGGCGTTTGAAGACCTCACCTTGTTGTTCCCTTTGGTAAATGTTTCTCCTTGTTTAAATTAAAACCGGTCTTCAACACGACTTGTGGCCTTTCCACACAGCTTGGTTCCTCTCTGCAGGACGCTCAGCTCAAACTACCACAGTCTGGTCCAAATAACAAGACATTAAGATGCCTGGACGATGAGTTACAGAAGACACCTTTTATTAAAGTGTTGCGTTTCTGACCTGCAGGTACCTTTGCGGTCATAAGCCTGATGATTGGTGGCGCTGTAGTGAGGGAAGCTCCTGACAACATGTTTATTGGCCCCGCTAATGTCTCCAATTTGTCTTCGGTCGACAAGGATCTCAGTCTCAGTCCCATTGATGCCAGGAGAGTCCAGGTGGCCGTTGTGCTCACCACCATGGTGGGAATCATCCAGGTCAGTCTGGCGAGAACTCGTAAGGGGGGCGAGGGGGGTTCTGTTGTGTAGGGAGAGAAATGTTTTTCCCACACTCGAAAAACGCGTGCTTACCCAAAGCAGCAGGCTTAATCGTTCTGGCATCACCTAGACGTGAATGTTTTTATTTCAAACACAGCCTTTCCTTTCTATGTCTTGACTTGTTTCCCTTTGTCCTCCAGTTTGTATTCGGTCTTCTCAGGTTTGGCTTTGTGGCCATCTACCTCACACAGCCTCTGGTGCGAGGCTTTACCACAGCAGCTGCCGTGCACGTTGTCATCTCCCAGCTGAAGTTTTTACTTGGAGTGAAAACGGCTCGTTTCTCCGGGCCCCTCTCTGCTGTTTATGTGAGTCTGACAGGAAAAACGTGTCTTCCGTTCGATTAAATACGTGTGCATGTCTTGCTGCATTGTCGCTCTTTTCTGTTCCTGCAGAGCGTTATTGCGGTATTGAGTAAAATCACAGAGACCAACATCCCCAGTCTCCTCCTGGGCCTTACTTGCACCGTGTTTCTGTACGGGATCAAAGTCCTCAACGAGCACTTTAAGAAGAAGCTGCCCGCTCCCATTCCTGGAGAGATCATTGTGGTTATTTTGTCTACCGGGGTCTCTTACGGAATACCCCTTAAAAACCACAATGTTTCTATTGTCGGGCAAATACCATCAGGGTAAGCTAGATTTCAAATTGAACTGTCATAACATCTCAGCTCACAAATATTTACACACCGGGTAGGACGTACTGTGAGAGTTTGTTTGTGTTCTCAGGCTCCGCGCTCCTGCTGTCCCAGATTTCTCCCTGGCGCTAAAATTGATCCCGGATGCGTTTGCTATAGCAATTGTAGGATTCTCCATGTGCATTTCTCTTTCTAAGACCTTTGCCTTGAAGCATGGTTACAGCGTGGACGGCAACCAGGTGAGGAGAGGGTGACGCACAAAACACCAGCCATATTGGATCATAATACTTCTGATTTTCAATGTTGTGCGTGTGCATTGCACACAATGTGATATATTTCAAGTGTTTAATTCAATTAATCTTGATTATTACTTCTAGGTGATGAAAACCTAAGTCAGTTTGCCTGAAAATAAATTACATGACAGGGTGTCCGCACATCCTTAAAATGTCTTAAATTTGTATACCTAAAGTTAAGGCCTTAAAATGTCCGAAATTCATTTTTAAAAACTACCCAGGTACAAACCACTCTCCTCTTAGATTACCACTGTGAAGTGTTATTATAGTCTGTCCTTAGCAATCTCCAGTCCTGACATCAAACAAAATCTGACTGCTGATTCGCCTTCTATTTTCCCCGTCTTCTATCAGGAGCTGATTGCACTCGGCCTCTGCAACTTCTTGAGCTCCTTCTTCCACACCTTTGCCATCACCTGTTCAATGTCCAGGAGTTTGGTGCAGGAGAGCACAGGAGGAAAGACACAGGTGAGATGAAACGCTCCCATGCACAGGAGCCTTAAGGCTATCTGAGCTATATTGGTGCCATAAATCCATTAGAAGTGCAACAGTTAATGCTCACAAAGCTTTTCCTGTGTTTTCGCTCAGATCGCAGGACTGCTGTCTTCTCTCATGGTGCTGCTGGTCGTGTTGGCCATTGGTTTTGTCTTCGAGCCGCTCCCTCAGGTACGTGAAGTCGTTACAGGCGGTTACCTTGACGGGTGTCTGAGCCGAATGACTTTGATCTGATTTTTTTCTTCTTTTCTTTCAGACTGCACTGGCAGCTATCATCATAGTCAACCTGGTGGGGATGTTCAAGCAGTTCCGAGATATTCCCCCTCTGTGGAGGACCAGCAAGATTGAACTGGTGAGCTTTTAAGATGCTTTCAGATTAGAAATATTGTAGTTTTTAAATCAGCACAGCTGACTAGAGACATTTTTTAGCAGGTTGACGTGAGTCTGAGGCAGTTCTTCATCGTTAATATCCTCTGGTTTTAGTTTCGTATCCATGTAGGGCGAGGCCTAGCTGCAGTACAGACACACAATTTGACTTTTATGTGTGGTAAAGGATCGGTTCACTTTGAAAGTGGAACATTTAAAGCCCTGTCTGTTATTCTCCTTTTATGCTAGACACACAGCCGCTGTTACTTTCTGTTTGAAAATGGCCCACAAAGTGCTGGGAGCACTTCCTCTTTGTATTTGTTTCCATGACAACATTTCTCCACTCTAACCGTTCCTAATGACTCCTGATCGGATGGATGTTTCTTCCCCCTTTTTCAGCACAGATGGAAGGACACTGATCATGATCATGTCAATTATGGAGCTCATCACGGCTCAGTTTTCCAACACCAGCTTTGGCAGATTGCTTGTAGATCTTTAGAGACACCAATAAACTTAATACAATCACCTTGTTCAAAACCAATTATTGGTCACCATTATAAACAAGAGTGCTGTGACGCAGTCTGCACTGTCAGAACGTCTGGAATAAGCCTGACTTGTGTATATATTGAGAAAACAGTTTTACGACGTATGGATGGGAATAAGTCATATTCTACTGGAGAGGAGTAGTGAAGTAGTGGAAATTACTTTGACTTGACAGTTGTCCTGCAATTTGCAATTTGGGTTTTGATTAGCTGTAAACAATAATCATGAAAGTTAAAGCAAACACTTGATGCATCTTTAACGAGAGCCACTTTTTGAACTGAATTACAGACATAAATGACTTTTCTAATGGTGTTCTCATTCATCAAAATGAACCTGTAATGAGAAACACAAGGTGCTCGTTTGCAGTTTCTAGTTTCAAGAAGCAGAAAGAGTGTCTCTTTAGATCTTTTCCCAGCTTTAGTTATGCAATATACTTTTTTCACCCCCTCAGGCCATTTGGCTGGTGTCCTTCGTAGCGTCTGTGCTGTTGGGTCTGGATTACGGCCTCCTGGCAGCCATCGTCTTCGCCATAATAACTGTCATCTACAGGACACAGAGGTACAGCTCACTGGCCTTTGATATATTTTAATTTCATTGTGCGGATTAAATTACGAGTGCAGGTTATGTCATCGTGGCACAATCATAATTTTGTACAGAGGGTTTGTACTAATTTTGTTGGAGAAGTTTGGTTTGGACCTGAAACTCATTCTTTATTTTACAACTTTTTAATTATGTTTAGGTTTCAGTGTATCATAATTTAAAAATCTTAATCTGTCTCAAATTAAATTAGAATGTCTTAAATTCATTAAATAAAATGTAAGTTAGCCTTAACTTGCATTTAAAGCTAACTTAAATGCCTTAAATTGTCCCTAAGGTATTCAATTTAAGGCTAGTTTAAGTTAGCCTGTGGTATGTTAATCACAGGTCTTACATTTTGTTGCGGCAGGACTACTTAATCTCATATTCTCTGTAGGTTTTTTATGTCAGGCAAAAGTTTGAGTCCCGAGTCACTCACTGTATTAGGTCTCTACCGGTAACAAGATGCTCGCTAGCTAGCAAGAAAACAAATAAGCCATTAGCAGGTAGAATATGGCTAGCCAGCCAGATAGCTAGAGAGTTAGGTCTTCTGAAATTCTTTTGTACGTCTCTGTCATGAGTTAGGTCTTAAATTTTAGCCCTAGCCTTCTTAAGAAGATCTTAAAAAGTCTTTAATCTGAGTTGGTGAGTTTGTAGTTCTAGTTGTAAAAGCCAATGCTTGCTCTTCACAAGTGTTTTTCTTGTCTTCTAGCCCCAAAAGTTCCATCCTGGGTCACGTAACAAACACAGGACTGTATTATGATGTGAATACATATGAAGAGGTGAGTTTTAGTGGAGGTTATGTTGACCCAAGCTCCCAACTCCCCCACATATGTTGCTTTTATTTTGGAATTTGTTTATTCTTGCCAGGCATCTGAATATGAGGGAATTAAGATTTTCCACTCCAACTCCTCAATCTACTTTGCTAACAGCGACCGTTATGTGAACAAACTCAAGGAGAAGGTAATTCAGTCCCATGATGTGCAAATATGAGCTTCGGGGCGAATTTACAGATCTCTTCTTTGTATTGTCTCTGCAGACGGGCGTAAACCCCGAGAAGCTGCAAGCAGCGCGGAAAGCCAAAAGGAAACGGAAGAAAAAGGAAAACGAGGAACAAAACTCCTCAATTAAGATTTGTGCAAAGGTGTGTCGGCCCTTTATCTGGTTTTGTTCCTCTTTGTTGGCAGTGTAAACGATCTGTACAGCATATTCTGCATGTGTCATTCTGACTCGGGTTGATGTGATTCCTGTTGAAGGAAATAGTAATTTAAGCTGGTTGAGAATTTGACCTTCAATAGCGTTTGTGTGACTTTGAAATGAAAAGCTGCAGAGTGCGGCTCACCTGCAGGGCTGCAGCTGATGATTGTTTCAGTTATTCATTAGTCTGATGATTATTCTGACGATTAATTAGATAAAAAGAAACCTGGCACAATCTGCAAATTTTTCATTTCAGCCTTTTTTTTTTATACAATATTAGAAATGCAATAAGAAATGCAAATAAATAACAAATTCAATATCTTTTGAAAATATCAAAATAAACATTTTATTGTCTAAATATATATGTATATATATTTTACAGATTTCAGCCAAAATGGCTAAAACTATCCCACTTTAGGAATTTTTGGGTAGAACATATTTACAAAGAGCGTTTTTTTTTTTTGTCAATATGTTTATATTTTTTGTACAGTTTTGGCTTATTTGCTCACCTAATAATATTCTTTCAGCAATTGGCCTTTTTTTGGTTGTTTTTTGAGTCTGTATACACCAGTTAACGATTAATCATTACTAAGTTACTTGCCGATTATTTGAATAATCAATTCATCGCATTTAATCGTTTGAGCCCTACTCACTTGAACCTTAAGTTTTTTTTCTTTTATTATTAAACTGATTACAAGTTTGCTTCAATTTTGTGACTAAAATCTTCCTTACTGTGACTGGCTTCAGCTCAAGGATGAGACTGAGGCTGCGACCCAGGAGGTCGTGCCTCAGAGCCAGGAGATGCAGGAGGCGAGGAACGGCGAGTTGGAGGACAAACACGGCGAGCCGACCTCTGAGGAGGCCGTCTTCCTTGAGCCTCTCAGCTCAGTTCATTCCATCATCCTGGACTGGGCGGCCGTCAACTTTATTGATTCAGTAGGAGCCAAAGCCATCAAGCAGGTTTTAACTTTTATTTGCATTTTTTTCTTCTCAACGCCTTGTTGTGACAAAGCATCACTTCTTGGACGGGGTTGGTTGGGGTTGTGTGTATTGCGAAAACATCAAACTGTGTCTGTTTTATTCAGGTCATTAAGGAATATGCTTCAGTTGATGTTCGGGTGGTCATTGCTGCCTGCAACAGTAAGTAATAATAAGGGATTCTCTTTTTACAGCACATTGTAAAAGTATTCATTCAAATTCAAATAATTAACAAGCTAATGACCAGTCTGCACTGTTGATCAGAATATTCCATTCAGTCAATGTTCGAACGTAGGATTATACAAGTTGTATGGCTGCATAATACAGTCCAACAATTTCTCAAGACAAATGGATGCATCTGTTTGTGATGCTATTAGATATGGGGTTCTGCAGGGATCGTTATTGGGACCAGGGATTAGGGATGAACAAGATATCAGGATCAATATCGGTATCAGTCCTATAAGTAAAACAGATTGTAATCTCCATTACATGCTGTTTGTGTTGCAGTTGGGGGAAAGGATTATAAGCAGATGAACAATGTAGCTGGTGTGGTTGCTTTTACACGGTGTTAAAAGTGTGGGGAAAAGTGTAGAATGTCGCTGAATATTAGTTAATATTTTAGTTTTGCTATGCCCTGATGGATCCATCTGAATTCTTCTTGAAGGAACCGTACTGGACCAGCTCGACACGCTACAGTTTTTCTCAGAGGAACTGTCCACAAACATGGTGTTCCCCTCGGTTCACGATGCAGTCCTGCACTGTCAGTGCTCCAGCTCCAGGCCACCGGCTGCCTCAAGCGAAGCCTGATCACAGGTTCACATCCTGAACCCAAAGAGGTCAAACAGGCTGCGACCGTCGGAGCAGTGGACGTTAGCAATGGTTCACATTGAACAGGAGATTTTAATTAGCAGCACAGGTAGATAGATGCGCTTTATATTTTCAGTAGCTTTGACCATCTCAAATGTGTATGATACTGAGCTTTATCCCTCTGCATCCTCTTAGTGGTCCGCAGATACACAGTACTCAAAAGGTGCACTTTTAACATCTTTTGTAGTTCAGGGCTTCTTCAGACTTGCTGCTGTGAGATTTGTTCAAACGAGAATCCAAAAATCATTTCCGGAGGACTTTGGTGTGTGTGGAGTTTGTGAAAGTTAGCATCTCATTGTCTCGCTGATAACATCTGAGGTTACTGATGTCGCTGTGATCAATGCGTGTTTAAGTTGGAGACGATCAAAACTTGTCACTTTGTGTAATGTCTGTTACTGCATTGCAACATTTTTGTGCTGGAATATTTTAATGTAATGAATTTTCAAAAGAAAAGAAAAGAGACTTAAATCTGGAATAAACTTTATTTTTACTTGAAAACAAAAAGACTACATGTTCAACTTTTTTTAACGGTGAAACTCCAGATAAGAAACACAGTTTTCTCAGTTGTAGGTCATGTATCTGGGGGTGGCGCTGAACTTGGCGTAGGATTTGATGACTTTGTTCACAGCCTCCAAGAAGTCTTTCTCTGTGGCAATCTTCCTGCGAGCTCTGATGGCGAACATTCCTGCTTCTGTGCACACGCTGCGGATCTCAGCACCTGACGAAGAAGTTAAAGTGTTATTGGTCTTACAACAAACCAGCTTCTAGTAGGTAGGATGCGAAATGCTATTAGAAACTGCCTTCTGTTCAGTACCTCAAATTAAAATACATTATTAATTATTTTACAGTTTTTTAAAATCTTTTTCACCCCCGATTTGTTATGGTTGCACCTATGGCTCTATTCTCTTTTCATTACATGTTCAACTCCTTTCTTATCTGCATTTCCCTTCAAAGTAACAACTTTGTTCAAATAAAAGTCATCAATACGTAAGTAAAAAACCCACCAACCTCCTACTTTAGTTGGTGTTGAGAGGAAAAAAAAAAGTTAAATAGTCCTGTCACGATTAAAAAAAATCTATTATTAAAGTATTTAAGGAAAAAATACATTTAATGAATTTGATATTTAAGGACATGAGGCCATTCTGCATAATGTGAACGTAGCTGCGCACATCCTGGACGCCGTTTTGTAATAAGCAAATAATCAATATGCCCAAGGCTCTGCAGCTGCAGCCAGTTATTGATTGATGCATCAAGCACCTCAGTTTGCCTCAGACCTTGAAAACATGTTTCCTGTGTTCCAACTAACAGTACTTTGCAAACTCAAACACCAGACTGGATTGGACTAGTGTCCTGGAAAAAGCCAAAGAAAAGGCACTGTTGTTGCTCATTCATCCGAGAAGGTTGATGTAAAATCCAACATTGCAAATACACTGTGTTTAAAATTATTATGCAAGTGATATTTTCTCAGATTTTCCTAAATGGTCAATGCAAATGATGGTCAGTACAATTTTCAAGTCATGAACTATTACAGTATAAATCAAATTTTACTGAACAAAGCTTTCCATGAGAACAGGATTTTTTTCTAAAATAAACTTAAAATGCTCTGTTCCAAATTATTATGCACAGCACATTTTCTAAGCATTTTATGGATTATAAAGAACTGCAAACGGTCATTCTTTGAATGTGCAGCATTAAGTGGTCACATGTACTAAAATCAAAAGCTATTTCAATCAAAAACATCTTAACAAACTGAGTTACATGTTAACATTGGACCTTCTTTGATATCACTGCACATTTCTTGCATCCATTGAACTTGTGAGTCCAAGGTTGCACAGCAGTCATCAGTGAACAAGTCTTCATGCGTGGCTGGGCCCACTGCGACCATTTCTGCTTGTGAGCTCTGGTTAGGGGCCCAATAGTAGGTTCATGGACCGCAAGCCTCTGGAGGATCCTCCACCTTGAAGTTCCAGAGGCACCAGCAGCTTCAAATAACTGTTTGCTGCTTTGTAAGGGCGTTTTAACAGCTGCTCTCTTAATCCCATGAATTTGTCTAACAGAAACCTTCCTCATTATGCCTTTATCTGCACAAACCCATCTTTGTTCTGAATCAGCCACAAATCTCTTCACAGTACGATAACGCTTCAGTTTTCATTAAATATCTA
>CAEFZY010058818.1:0-19773 GCA_903066815.1 Brachyrhaphis roseni
GTTAAAACAAGATAATTAGTGATAAGAATTAATATATATTTAATATATGTGACTATAGAGTATCATTTGTTTACATTTTGGTTGGTGGTGTGCCTCGTGATTCTTTCAATGAAAACAATGTATCTTGGCTCAAAAAAGGTTGAAAAACACTGGCATAGAGAAGATGTGCCCACCTTCTCTATTTAAATCTAATGATTACTGAAGGGCAATATAGTATACAGACTTCATAATCTGCACTCTTTTGGTTGTATTTATTTCCACTTTGGCATTATGTTGTTTAGTTTTTATTCAAGTACATTTTTTGTTAATGGAGACTGAGAATCCATTTTATTTTTGTTTTTGGTTGTTTTGTTTATTTTGTTTATCAGTTCCAGTGTTAAGTGTTCTTTTGAAAATAAAGTGTATCTATCTTTGGCAGGAAATCGCATGCATTATAACGTCATTTCCATTAAATCAGTGTAAAAAGGTCTTCAAATAATATCATTTATCGCAATAATTTTTGAGACAATTAATCGTTTAGCAAAATTTGTTATCGTGACAGGCCTAATCATAAAGACCAAGGACTACAACGGACAGGTCAGAAAGAAGAAGTCTGAAGAACATTTAAGCTTTGAACATCTCCCAGATCCTCTATCTAACATCAAAATATGGAAAAAGTATATCTCATCTGCAAATTTTGAAAGAGCTTCAGAGATCTACAGGTCTATATCTACAGCTATATTAGCTTTCATGTGAGAGTCATGTTGAAAGAGAGCCAACAAAGGTCTAAGTTTGCTCCATCCCCTTTAAATCACATAGGAGACACAGCAAACAGGTGGAAGGTGCTTTGGTAAAATAAGGCCTAAACGGAGCAATTTGGTCAACATGCACGGCACTATGTCTGGTGGAAAGTCAACAATGCATGCTGCTCTGCACACAATCTCCATGACAAAACATCGTGGTGGGAACTCTTTTCTTCATCAGGAACAAGGAAGCTGGTCAGACTTCACTAGAAGCTGGATGGAGCTGCAGGAGATACAGGGGTTTGAAAACTGTATTTAGCTCTATCTAGCTTACGTAAAATCCATGTATCAATTTCCTTCAACTTTACAATTATGCACCATTTTAAGTTAATCTATCATATATCACATAAAATCCCAATAAAAAACGTCAAAAGTTGTGGTTTGAGTATGACAAAATAAAGGTTTTTCCAATGAACATTTGTGGAGCACTTTTTGGAGTAAGTCTGCAAAATAGTTGCAACTGTTTTGCTACTTTTATGCAGAAAGATATGATACATCAACGTACCTACACAAAATTATAAAGTATTGCAAACCAGTAATATTTACTGCAAAGGTACGGTTGTTCTTTGCTTGTGTTACTCTTACATGTATAAAAAGTATACATATAATACAATGAAAACTTCCTGGTTTCAAATAGCTTTCAATTTTCCAGTGGGTGTAAAATGTAGCAGGATCCACTAATGCATGGAAGTTGGAGTGGAAGCACCTGCAGATTGTGCTGACTCCTGAGTCTGCCCTCCTCAGTGGATCCATTGGAGGGGTAATGGATCCATAAACAGCCTCATGGGTAAAACTTGGCTAATATGCAGCTGAGCAACTAAGGACTGTATACTGGAGCAGAACACACCCACCTAAAATACTTGTGGGTGTACACAAAGCAAAGAAAAAATCTTTAGGATATAAGAAACAATCAATTAATTTCTGCCTGTCCTTACTGGTTCTTTATGTTATAGTTTCTTTAAAGAGAAAATCCCAGAAATGTGGGTCATTCTAAAATTGCAGCTTAAATAATAAGCTTTTCAACTTATATCACAACACTTATAGATTTTAATAGCTTTGCAACAGGACTTAAACTTTTCCACATGAAGTCTCATTAACACAATCACAACAGCAACAAAAACTGCAGAGACATGCATTGCTCTTAGCTTGAATTGCTTACCCTGGTTATCCTGGCTGCCTTAAAATGTCAGAAAATTCCATTGTTTTTTGACATGGAATATGGCAAGAGTTGTGTTAAAAGTTGTTCCTAGAGGCTGTATTTTTATTTTAGAGGTAACTGGATCATTTGTTATGGGTTCACTATTAACCACTTCCGTATGTTAAAAGGGTTCTCATTTTTCCCCAAATGCACTTCTCTTTGAAGTAAAAGCACGCATCAGGGTGCTTGAAGTTTCCTCTTATTAGCTCAACATCAGTGTTACTTTGTATTTGCCATGCAAAAACACAAATAATTCCTCTGAGTTAAAGCACCACTACTTGTTCTTGAACCATAGTTTGATTTTAGAAAAGGCGGAATGCAATCCTGTTGTGCAGCTATTCATTCACTTGCACCTTATTTAGCTGCAAGTACTATCTGTACCAGACAGGTATTGTCCACTCTTCTATGACCAAAGTATAGCATTCTTCTGATGGCTGTTCTCAGAATGATAATGCACCAAGCTCAAATGGTCATAAATTGGTTTTTTGAACATGAAAATGAGTTCACCATACATCAAAAGCCTTCATAGTCATCAGATCTCAAACCAAAACAGCATGTCAGGAGACTTGTGCATAGATTTATTTGCACAAAATGATTTAATATGTATCAGAATCTCAGATGGAACACCCCCTAAAAAGAATTATCATTGTTCTGAATGAAGAAAAAAAATCCAGACAGGTACTATCTGTACCTGTCTAGTACTATCAGGTACAGATAGTACTGTACCTGTCTGGATTTTTTTCTTCATTCAGAACAATGATAATTCTTTTTTAGGGGGTGTTCCATCTGAGATTCTGATACATATTAAATCATTTTGTACAAATAGATCCATGCACAAATCTCCTAATATTATGCTGTTTTGGTTTGAGATCTGATGACTATGAAGGCTTTTGATATATGGTGAACTCATTTTCATGTTCAAGAAACCAATTTATGACCATTTGAGCTTGGTGCATTATCATTCTGAGAACAGCCATCAGAAGAATGCTATACTTTGGTCATAGAGGAGTGGACATAAGTACCAATAATCAGGTAGGCTATGGTTTTTAAACAATGTGTAATTTGTGCTAAGTGGCCCTAAGTGTGTCTAGAAAATATCCCCCATGCCATTATATCACCCCAACCACCAGCCTGCATCCTTAATTAGATCCATGCTTTCATGTTTACTCAAGATTTAGACCCTATTATCTGAATGCTGCAGCTAAAATAAAGACTTATCAAACCAAACCACATTTTTAAAGTTTTTATTGCCCAGTTTTAGTGAGTCTGTCACGCAAGCCTCGGTTTTCTGTTCTTAACTGACGGGAGCGACACCTGCAGTCTTCTCTTCAGTAGATTGTCTACTGAAGGTTTGACATTCTTTGATTGACCCAACTGGGCTTTGAAAGCCTAAATGCTTTGATTTATTTCCATAGCTTCATCTCAGACACCTTGTCAAATATACCTGCTTTCCTAAGTTAACCTTGTGACTGTTAGCAATTTATGGAATGTAGCCCAACAGATGAATGAAAACCAGAAGACTCAGATGGTCCTGAGTGAGTCTGCAGGTATGTAAAGAAGCTCTCGCCAAGTAAGTCCTGTCAAAAGATAATGTACACATTGGTGCACTTCAGTCTTCCCATCAAATGAGTTGCAAGTGGAATCTTCCACTCGGAGAGTGTTTACAGGAAGAGGCATCCGCTCTCCTTCACTGCTCCACATCCAAAGCATCATTGACAACAACCATCTTTGACTGTTGAAACCTGACCCCCGGTAAACACTCCTCAGCCTAGATAAGCAGATTAAGCAGATTACATTTCCTGTTTGAAAGAAATGGCAGAGAACTCTATAAAAATAATATTTTTATTGATTCCAGCTTGTTTGAGCAGTGTGTAATGTAGCTTAAAGGAAGTTCAAGTACATTCCAACTAAAAGAAGACAATAACCCTCACACACGCTATCCAATACTACAAATCACCCAAACTCTCACCTACTGGTAAAACTCTTATCTGACATAAGTGGGAAATTAGCCCTGGATTGTTCTCAAAAGAACAGCAGGCAGTGCTCAGTGCTGAAATACAATGCAAATGTACCAAAAGAGTGGACACAAAACAATAAAATAGATAGAAACCATTGTCAATTGGCTCAGTGTTGTTAGCTTCAATATGTTCTACCAGAACTGTTCTCATATAATAATAAGTTCTTTTTGCAACCATCTGCTATGTTGATATCATGCATCTTCAAATAAATCCCAGCAATGGGTAAAAAATGGTTACCCATTGGTGGTGAACAAATGGTTGAACATATTGAAATAATTTTCAGGCTGTTTTTTCTGATGTAATTAGCCATGGTGTATCATGCTAAGAAATAGAAGAACTATTACAAATCACCAGTCTAGTTTTAGAGTCCAGGAGTCAGGGTCTCTCTTTTATTAATCTTCATTAGGATGCCGTGCAAGTTTCCAAGTACATGACGTGGCTGCTGAAAGTTAAGAAGGAATAAAAGAAAATAGAATAGGCAAGAGCTTATGTTCTCTGTGAGGGTGTTCATGTACCCATGGTGCAAATGAGTATGACAATGATGAGGATAATAGCCACAACGGTGGCAATGAGGGCAACCAGCTTGCATATCTTGAGTCGGCGGAGGTTAGCTTCTTTACGCCTGAGCAGACCATCGTAGCCTGGAGTGTAGATGTCATCCATCCAGAACTCCATGTTGTTGGGGTTCAGAGAGTCCTGACCCTGAAAAATAAAATGCTATTTGTTTTTTCTTTATTGATAGACTAAGTTGCTGATGTGATATAGGTACTATATAACAAAGAGAACATCAATAAATGCTTCTAGCACTTATAGAGTCAATATCTCCTACCTGTAGGTCCAAAGGGGAGATTCGTGCCTCTCTATCATCTACTGTCCATATGGCTCTCCCTCTTCCCTCAGCCAGTCTGGGGTCAATGACCTTCCCAGACCCAAGCCCCCCTGTTAGGCTGCTATCTTTGTGACGGAACAGGGATGAGTTAAACACTTGTTCCACCATGCTGGTAGGCTTTTGGGAAAGCAGGTTAGTAGTGCTGTCTGACTGATCTCCCTGGAATAAAAACAGACCAAACATAGATTTTACATAAATCATAAGTAAAAGCAACACATTTTTTCAATTTAGTATTTCCAACATCCACATGATGATGTTGGAAATACATCATCATGTATTTCCATGATGATGTATCATCATGGAAATACATGATGATACATGTATTTCCATGTATCATCATGTATACATGATGATACATGTACAGAAAGCATGTGCTTTCTGTACATGCTTTCTGTACATGCTTTCTGTCCATGTACAGAAAGCATGGACACAGATGGATACAATATAGAAATTTGCAGATTATGCAAAAACAATTCTATTACTATTGAGAAACTTAAAAAATACATAGATTGCGTCATGATGGATTGTAGAAACTCATTAAAAATATATACTGCATTTTGCAGGCCATAAGTTACTCCAGCGTAAAAGACACATCAGTCAAAAAATGCATCACAAAGGGGAACAAAGCATAAATATGTTGAACTGGACTATAAGTCACATTTATTTAGAAATTGTCATATGTGATGGGTACCTTGTCCATGTTGATGGTATCACCCCGTGACTCTTTGTAGTTATCTGCTTTACAACAAACTTGCAGAAACTGTCAGCCTTGGCTTAGAGGTCTGGTGGCAATTTCTGACGCACCGATATCTATGTTATAAATGAGGGTAGTCCGAGTGGAGATGCATGCAGTGAGTTTATTGGCGTAATTTAGAGAGGCGATTGCATTGACAGAGCAGCAACACCAAGAAGGTCTGCTTGCAAAGTCATTATTATGAGTCTCCTTGGCAATTACCAGGATGTGGAGACGTAACTCCCTTGGCAGTACATTCTTTAAACACCCAAATGTGGACACATTTCTCGAGATTTGGCCATCTTGCCAGCCTGCTTTTAATTTTCCGCACAACGGCAGATGGAAATGTTAAATTCAGTCAGTATGAATGTATGTTATGTCAAAACATGTGTCATGGAGATAAAAACAAAACCTATATAAGTTGCAGGATCAACAAAATTATGAAAAAAAATGTTGCTTACAGTTTGTAAAATATGGTATATAAGTTGACTGAGATAAGAAGAAGTTCTTTACCTGTCCAATTTTTCTTTGTGATGCTTTACCATCTTTATTTTTTGAAAACGACACCGACCAGTCTCTTGCAGAGTTGGGGATGTTCAGTTGTTTGCTATCAGAGGGACTTTTTTCATCAAGCTGGGTTTTGGAGGCACGGAGAGATGATGTGTCCTTCTTCCCTTCTTTCTGCCCTTTGGAATCTGTTTGGCCTTTGCTGCTTTCCGTTTGATCCCCAGTGGTGTTCCATCGGCTCCAGTCCAGGCTACTTGTGCTGGTCCCTGGAAACAGATGTCCGGTTTCAGACAGTGGCTGAGGCTCTGATGAGTCAGAGGGAGTTATAGGGTGGCTCATAAAAGAGGACACACCACTGAGAGGTTCAAGCCATCTACCACCTGTGCTTTGACCACCACCAAGGACAGGCTGCTGGATCTTTTCATCCAATCGCTGTAAAGCAGAGAGTACCTGAGAAATCTCAGCCTTCACATCATTCAGTGACTCCAGTTGTCTTTCTATTTGACTCATACGAAGCAACAGCTTGCAGACGCTGGCCTTTAGCCCATCATCACTGCTCTCCAGGGAATGGAAAAGTCTTTGGAGTTGACCCAAGCGACCACGTCGGGCCTCAGGGGTGTCCTGGTTAGTGGTGCCATCGTTGGGGTGCAGCACTCCTGTGGATCCACACATGCTTATGTCATCTAAGAAGCGAAATATTGCACTGATGTCATCTTCACCAAACTCAGGATCATCTAATGAAGTCATGAAAGAGAGGCGATCAGCGTGAACCAGGCTCCGGAGTCTCCGGGGATCCGGTGGGTCAGTCTGTGTTCCCTGAGCCTTTAGTTTATCACTTCCACTTGGCAATCCACTGTCTACACTCTCACCTCCCGAAGACCCACTTATAACAGGGGTAGATCGCCTTGGAAGTTGTGCTGTCTGTGATTCCATCCCCAAATCGATGCTGCCAATGCCTATCCGGTCCTCCAGACTGTGACTCTTATTACTCCAGATGGCTTTCTGTGTCTTGGGTGGTCGAAGGTGTCGGGGAGATGGCTCTGGCATTGAGCCTGGTCCAAAATATGTTGAATCCTGCAGATCATCAAAGCTCTCATGTTTAGCTTTAGCACGCTGTTCAGGTGACACATGAACTGCTGTAGGCGAAGGATAAGGATTTGGGATAATTTCAAAGCTGTGATTGTCAAAGCCTGCATGCCCTGATTTAGGACTAGGAGACTCAGTGCTGACTGTCACCTGTGGTATAAGAGGAGGCTGGTTGTGGAAGTCTTTCCTAAAGGCACTTCTCTTCTGGTCAACTGATGATCCCGGTTCAGCTTCGAACACCTCCATTGCTGCAGATTCTCCACTTGACTCACTGTCCGTTTCCAGAGGCAGGTAAATATTCTTCATTACCTCATTAAGATTTGGACTGCTGGAGTATGAGTATGTAGTGTGAGGCAAGTCAAAAGATACAGCCCTCGTCCGGGTAGGAGGGGAGGACACAAATGAAATGGGATCCGGGGGAAGACTTCCGCGCTTGCGAGCAGAGTAATTTGATTTTGGAAAAAGCAAGTATTGGTCGATGGGCCTCCCACTGGAGTCAATGTGAGTGCTTGCTCGTTCTCGACCAGGAATGTTCAAGGCGTGTAAACCAGGCAGATTGGGACCAGGCGACTGGTCGACAGGAATTACTGTCTGGGCTCTCATTGGATGGTTGCTTTCAGAGACCCCACCTGTCATCTGAATGAGATTGAAGATAGTCACAATGTCTGCAGCGACCCCTATGGGTGAAAGTCCATGGCCTCTGGTGGAAACCCGATCTCGGAACAGAGTGGCGGGGAAACAGGGGTCCCTGCTGGCGGCAGCAAACAGCAAAGCCCTGAGCTCCACGAGGTGCTCGAGGTCGAAACGAGTGCTGACCATGCGGCAAAGGTCCTGGAATGTCAGCCACTGCCGCATGTTGGCCAGCTCCTCCAGGATGCCCAGGAGGACCACAGGATATTCCTGCTGCAAGTCAGCCATTGCAGCTCACCTGTTAGGGAGAGAAAATAGTAAGCAAAAAAAATTAATAGGTTGTAGCTTAATCTTGAAAGACTTGCCCTTTAAACTGTGCTTAGTGTAGCTAATCATAACAAGTCCTTTTGTTGTAAATGACCGCCCAAAAGAAGCAGCCACTAATAATCGAAATGACACAAACTTCTCTATTGCTTAATTAGCAATATTACAATAGCAGGTTTAACTAAAACATAATAATCAATATAATATTTCATTTCCCTACTCTGCAAGTTTCTTTCAGCTATAATGCATCAACTGAATTGATACTGCAACCTTCTAAGCGTAACTGCAGAAAAGATGCCTTTCTCAGATGGAGTGAAGGAGCGACCTTATTTTGTGGTCCTAAAATAACTGGTCATCTGATTTAATGACGCCGTCACACTGCGCACATCTTTACCTCTCTGGACATCTTCATTCCACTTATCTCTATTAACAGCTTCAGGCCATAAGTCCCACTTTGCAAGTGTAAAATATAATGATGATTAATTAATACTATATTTGAAGACAGCATAAGTTTAATTAGGACAAGCCATTACATCCAACATTTAATGAAGGTACATCAACACATTTTTTGTTCTAAGATATCACTGAAAATCCAATAGAAGTTGTAAACATACAGCAACTGTAGCTCCATTTACTTGTGTCTATTTTTACTCACCTGAATCTACTGGCAAAGATTTAAAGCCACTCTTGGATCCATCAACAAAATCCACATTAGTGTGTTTGCATATTCCAAGAAGCTCTGGCTGGGTCGGCTCACCATCCCCTCACGGTCCCTTCTCAGGCTTTCGCCGATTGTGAAAGCGAGAAGCCCAGAGCCCAGGCAGGAGAGGAGAAAATTAGAAATCAGGTCATCTTCCCACAAGTCCCTGCAGGCCCCAGAGGGACCTCAGAATACATCCAAACGGTTTCCCCTCATCACAGATCAGCAGCCACGACACTTGCAAAGTCGATCGTACGAACACATCTAACTGAATACGCACAGATAATCTTGGCAGGTCAACAAGGACGTGTGAGTGGGTCTGGTCTATATTTTCTCAGGGTACCATTACAAAAGCTGGTTATGGGTGCAAGCTTAGCAATACAATTAAAGGGGAAGATGAAAAATTGATGGTTGTTAATTGACACACATAAAGCATCTGCGCTGACAGGAAACACAAAGGTCTGGGCTAAAATTTCCCACTAGATTCCTGCACACAGAGATGTCTGCCAGACTCCCAGACTTTTCACTATTACTCTGCATTATCATCCATAAAGGCTTGTACTTAAAACTCCATTAGAGCAAGAAAAAGGGCGAGGCTTTCATCGTTGAGTAGCAGCACTCTGCTACAATCAGGAAGGACATCTCTAATTCATCTAACAACTCGCTGAGAGGGAGGGCAGGGCATCCATCATCTCCATGCACTCAAGAATCAATGCAGTGAATGAGCCACGGTAGGGGTGTCAGTATGGCCAGGATTGCATTAGTGTCAAGTCCGCTGTATTGCAGCTTTAATCGCAAGATGAGAAGAAGAAACAGTGCTTGACAAGATCAGTCCACTTCATTATTTTTGACTTTTATTGTTTCCTGGTAGAAAAAAAAATACATCCAAACAAAGGATAAACTTACATTAACCTAATTCACATAAACCAGTTCAGTCCAGTTGGCATAAAAATATTAATACTATAAAAGTACTCCAATTGTCCTGTAGGAATTTTAGGAGAGATGAGACTCTCTCTCTTCTTTCTTCTTTGGCTTTGATTTCACCACAGGAGTTGCAAACAGTGGAGTCAAAGAAGGATTCAAGGCTGGATCTAATGCTGGGTTCAGGGCCAGAAGATCAAGTATCTTGGTACTCTGTTCACCTGCTGAAAAACAACATGCGATGAAGGACATGAGATACTGGTAGGTTCACCAGTTTGACATTTAGTTCATCTCGGTTGACATTTCCTACCATACTACTCACTCCCACATTTTTAAGTCCTACTTATAGGATTACAGATAAAGTGCTGGGATGACTGGATGTTTCTCTAGTTGTATGAAGCACTGCAATCTGTTGATGCAAACTGGAAACTAAACAAGCTTCATCCATCATCGCTTTAACGACATTGTAAAACTACAGAGGGTAAGCTGCGAACAGCATGGAGAATGCAGGCTGGCTAGCATACACACTTTCAGCACAGGTTTCAAGTCATTTAAGGATCTGAAGAATAGAAGGTTTGGCGATAACCCCACAACAATGATTCAGAAATGTCAGAATAGTTCTAAAGTGGATTGCTTTAAAAGACAAAAAAAAATTAAGAAATCAGTCTGAAACAGAATGATAAAAGGAAAAGATAACGCAAAGAATAGTTGAAAAGCTTTCAAAAACTTTATGTTCAAGCTGCCCGTTTAACGTGGGTTAAATTCTGACATCTTTAAGGGTATACTGCAAGATTTGATTCGTCCAAGAGTCCAATGATCCAAGATTAAAGGATTCTCACTGCAAAGTTTGAGGCAAGAGCTCCATATTATACTGAATTTCAATCGCCTTCCCAATATCCATGTGTGCATTATTACAATTGCAAGACTGCTCAGATGCTATACTTGTCAGGATATTATAGCTGAAGTGTCAGGCATGCAAACCCAGCAAATCATCAATATATTTGACCAGCTGGAAGAAGTCTAACTGCTAAAACCTAATGTTTACATCTAGCTGTAGCATGCTACAGCTAGTGTAAGCAATTCGAGAAATTGTGTGATGGTAAAGGAAGGAAATGATCCAAAAACTATGGATAATTGATTTTTATCATTGCACCTTACTGTATATCAGTAGTATCACAATGAAATACCTTCTTGACATTGTGTGTGCCCTAGTTTAGACAATAGAAATAAAAATATCAGACAAAGTTTAAGTACATGTGACTTGTGGCACAAATAGCAATGAAAGTATAATTACATTGTCACCGGCCAAGTAATCACTCGATTGAAGTCCTATTTAGATACACTCTACTGCTAAAGACAAAAACTTAATATGGACACAAAAGGAAGAAAAGCATATTTATGTATTGTACTTAGTTTCAATACTAAAAAACATGGTTTTACATCGTTCATTTCTGAACCTTTACATTGGACATGAATATAGCAACCAAAAGCCTTTAGACCAATATCCAGAAATATTCAGGATTGCATAAATGTGTTTCTGTGTGTGGCAGAAAAAACATAAATTCTCTCAGTGTCAGAATGACCTTAAACTTTCTTACCCCTGGGTAATATTGCTTACCAGAGTTGTCCTCCTCGCTGCTTGACTTCTGGTCTGCACTGTGGACAGAAACGCGGGCTACAGCTGCCAGCTCAGTAATGAAGCTTTCTTCTGCCTCCTAATGGATGCAGACACACAGCGCTCTCAGTCAGCATCGCTGCAAGATAAACAAATTCACTCACCTGCCAACGAATAGAAAATTACAGTGGCACACCAACCATTAACTGGGCTTTGATCCGCTCCATGCTTTGGTCCAGCTCTACTTTTTTCTTCCTTAGCTCCTGGTAAATCCTCTCCTGATCCAGATGACTTTGCTCAAGGAGCGATTTTTTATTCAGTTCCACCCTACCATGCATGAAAACAAGCACAAAAATTTTAACTACTGATAGTGTTTTTCTACACTGCCTCTCAAAATACTTACTTTTCTATTTTATCCAATTACAACGGCAAACTTTAATATATTAATATATGTGATTCTATGCTACAATTGTGCTCTATCACATAACACTCTCTTAAAATCCACTATGATGGCCTTGATTAACAGAATAACTCCTCTGATGAATTCTACCTTTGTTGAAACTCTGCAGAAGAGGGTCTCTTGCCCCAGCTCACAAGTTCTCTCAGCAAGGCTCTGCTCAGCTGGCTCCTGCCATCTTTCCTCTTATTCATCTCTGAAAAAGTTTGCAAAAACAAAATGAAATAGTCAAGCGTCTTTTTTATTTTTCGGTTTAGAAATAGCGTTTTATACATATGTCAGCCTGCGCAAAAAGGCAGAAAATCAGTTGATATACAACAGACATCGGAACATTTAGATCAAGAAGCTAAACATTGTGCTGGTAAGATAATCCTACCTTGGTTTATGTTTGACTGATCCAGCTGCAGATTACTAGAAATGTCTCGTAGGTCAGAGTAATAAATGTGAACCAACGCCCTGAGAGAATCTTTGGTCAAGTAGACGCTCTCTGCTGCAGCCTCAGTCCAGTGGTGCTAAAGTGAAGGAAAAAAATGGAAATAAAAACCTGCTATGTTCTATATTTTGGTTGAAACCAATTACTCCTACTCTCAAATTAAGATATTCAAACAAGCCCCTACTTTCAGGCTCGGGTCATGTTTAGAGGAAGTATGTGACTGTGTGGGCACGGCCTCCATCTTGTGATGGACGGCATGGCTGAGGGCGTTGCCCAGCGCCAGCTGTGCATGGCTCTGAAGAAGCTCTGTGGCAGCTTCCAGCTCAGACAGGAACTCCTGTTGGAGGTTGTTCTCCAGTAGCTTGCTTTCTGGACCCAGGTGCCTCTCTGCGAGGCTGGCCCTGCTGTTCTGTATGGAGACAATTGGGGGAATTAAGACGGTGTGTCATCCCAGAGGAAACTTGTGTAAAAGTAGGTGGTTCAATTGTTTCTAGACAGAGACGCATCAAGAAATCGACGACCGACCGCAGGCTAGAAACTAAAAATCCTATTTCTTTTTTTCTGATCAGTGAACACATCATTTGTAAGTGCAACCAGATCGTGCATCACTTTTCCTACCTTGAGAGCTGAATCAACACAGGGTTGGGTTTTACTGGGCTCTTCCACTAACAGAGCTCTGAAGTCAGTCTGAGAGAGCACCTTTAGTTTGGAGAGCCTCATCTCTTTCAGCATCTGCAGACTGAAGTGCCGGACAGTAAAGGACCGCTCCATCAGCAGCAAGAGGTGCTTGTGTTTCTTCTCTATCAGCTTCCCTGTGTCACTAAGAGAAAAATCATGCAGCATTAATAAGGGAACATATCTACACCAAAAAAAATCTAGCGTTAATTTAAATGTGCGTTTATGTAGGTCTTCAGTGTGGTTGCAATACCAAGTTTCACCTGCTAAGAGTGTAGCTCTGTCTGGCCACCATAGCTTGAATGATTTCCATCTGCTGTTCACCCAGATGTTTGAGACAGGACTGCCCCAGAGCCATCCCTTCAATCCACACCTACAAAAAGACAGACTGAGTTTCAAACTCTGTAAAGGAGAGAATTAAGATGAAAACTAGATAAATGCATAATTTTCTTCATAGGAATTCGGCTGCCAAAGAGACATTTGATTCACAGCCTGGTGTCTACCTGCTGATCCTTCTCCAGCTCGGTCCTGATGTCGTCCAGTTGTTGCCTGGCAGTGCTCTCTGCCTGCTGCAGCTGATCAGCAAGCTTCTGCTCCACTTCCAGCCATATACTCTCACAGTGCTCAGCAGTGAGGTTCAGCTGAGTGGGAACAGAGGCCAGAAAGATGTCCCTGGCTATCTCACTCAGCCTGTTCGACCAAAGGGCCCGAAGTTTCTGGAAGCACAGGATTTCTCATTAGCATAGCACATATACATGTACAAATACACACAGTAGATAGGTAGACTGAGTGACACTGCTGCATGTTTATAACACGTTAAAAAAATAAATCTTCAACACTGACTTGCAATAATATGCAATGACCAACCATGAGAACCTTTTTTATATTGTTTCATAAATCTACTAATCACAAATCTGAGCTTTAGTTTATATAAAGAACTTCCCCCCCCTTTTTTATACAATTATTAGCATGCAGGACCAGCTTTAGGTTAGTGTGAAGTATAATAGAAATAGAATAGAAACTCACCAATCAATTTTGTTATTGCTAATTTCTAAATCTCTGTCTTGCCGATACCGACTTTTTGTGTATTTTGAATAGTCTTAGAAAAAACAAAATTATTAACGCCATCTAGGAAATAGCAGACTTTAAATCGTTGGAATTTTTCAGATAGCGCAAATTGTGGCAGAATTACGGTACTGCAAATTTGGCTGCACAGGATTAAAGTAAAAAGTACTTGAAGAGCCTTGGTATTTCTATAAGTGTTTATAAGGGTTTTTAACTTGAGCAGATATCAGCCTCTGACAACCAACAACACCTACAGCTTATGGCTCAGCTCTTCATCACCAGCAAACAATTAACTCACAATTGAATTGCTTTACCTTCCAAAGGCTGCAGAGGGCCTCTGCAATTTTGTCATCCTGGTGCAACTCCAACTCAGAGATCTGCTTCCTGTGTCTCATCAGTAGCTCCTGATAGATCTGAGGTCAGAGTTAGCTCAGAATCAGCTACAAGTTTCAATAAATATAGCTTAAAAAAAGGCCAACAGATAATTATAACACAGAAAACATGCAAAGTATTCTAACAGAGGTTTGCTCCTGCAGGTCACAGCGAGTCAGTCCCATATCCAGAGCTTTACTCCTCTCATTCATCTGACTCTTCTGAAGCTTCTTCTTCTTGGACTCCTTTTTGCGGCACTTTTCAGTCACCAGCTCCCTTGTCTTCTTTGTACATTCTGTAAAATAAAAAAAACAAACCCGCAAACAAAGCCATTTTCATGATTATGCCTAAAACTATTTGCATAAATACAACATAAACAGGCTTCAAGTCAGGTAGAACATAGGAGTTTTAATAGAGCAATCAGTAACAGCTTCACCACTCCACAGACTACTGAGATTATCCAGATTAGTAATAAAATGACTAACAAAATCACTAAATGTGAGTGAAGAAATAAATAAACTGGTTGGCTATGTGCTTCAAATCCAGATTATGTTTAAACACTGTTATCACTTCATTGAATACCCATAGTGCCTGCAGGACAGTTTCACAAGAGGCTACATAAGAATCTGGGAGACATTATTATGAATGACATTGTGTGCTCTCCTAAAATAACCTGGCCTTGTTGGAGGAGCTAAAGAGGAATCCCAGAAAATGCTCTATTTTAAAAGAGTAGGTCCTTAAAGTTAGAAAAGTAGGCTGAATGTTGAGCACTGCAAGATGCAGCCAGAAAGGAGCTGAAAGACACACACATAATTACACTGATACAGTTATCCCTTTATATTTGGAACCATTCCTCCATGATATGTTCAGGTTCTGCATCTTACCCTCAGTGCTCCGATGAAGTCCTTCAGTCAGAGTGGCCTGAATCTCAGAGAGAATCGTTTCCGCTGGGTTAAGCTTCGAGCTTTCACCGTTGGTCAGCTGCCCCAGTCTTGTGGCGATCAAACCCATTCTCAGAGTCACTTCCCACCTCAGCAAGGCAGGCTGGGACTGAATGAGCCCTGACAACTCCTCCCACCACAGCAACCTCTCCAATGTTCTCTAAAAAAAATTTACAAGGATTTGTGTAAGTGTTTTACAAATGAAAAAGAAATTCCAGTGCAACCAACTGTCTTCAGAAGTTAGATAATGTCAGAGAGCGACAATCTATCCACTGCTAGCCTGTCAAAATATGGCAATCCACCAAAGCTGACTGGCTGGACAAGGATATCAGTCAAGACAGCAATGCTAACTCTGGAGGAGCTGCAGAGATTCACGGCTCAGGTTGAAGAATGGATAAAATGTTAGAGAATATCCTAAAGAAAATCTTTAGATGTAATAGCAACAGGTGGCTCTATGAAGTATGAACTAAGTTGGCTGAATACAAATGCATGCCACACGTTTCAGATTTGGATTTGCATGAAGCTTTGAGAACTACTAATTATTTTTTTCGTCCTCTTCACAGCTATGCACCAACTAGTGTTGGTCTCTCTCTGAAACTTTCAATAATTTTTTTTTTTCTTGGAATTCGTGAAGTGTGAAATTCACTCAAAATTTTAAGAAATCAGACTAAATATTTCCTCAAAGGACTAGTAACATGATCCAAAAAAGTATGAGACAAGAAAATGAATGACACACCGACCAAAAATACACTGCGTTACCTTCAGATCAGCTTCCTGTAACATCGTCAGATGCTCCTCTACTGACAAGAGAGTCTGAACAATGGACAGGATGTCATCATGTGCTTCCTCAGGAGAGAAGCCACTTCTCCTCCTCAGCAGAAGTTGACACAAATCCTCCAGCTGTGAGCTGAAACTTTTAGACTATGAAGACACAATAATACGAGTCACACTCCTTCTTTAAGCTGTCTAGCAGATTTGTAACACTTTTTGGGGGGTGGGGGGGTTGGGGGTATTAGAGCTCCAATTACCGTTTGAAGGTTGCGTTCAAGGAGATCTTTCTGAGCTCTCTCAATCTCCTCCAGGGAACAGGAAGCATCCTGGATTGTCTCTTTGGTGGTTTGGCCCATCGTCAGCGGTTTTCTCAATTCATTCAGTTTCTTAAATTGAGAAATTAATTTCAGTGCAACAAAATGAAGGCATGTGCATTCTTACAAAGTGCCACATAATTTAAACATCTGTTTGTACCTTTTCTTGCATCAGAAGTGTATCCTTGGCGAAGTCTGCGTCGTTTTTGTCTTTTGGAAACCGAGAGCTGAATATAACTTTAAGCATCTGCAGAAAAATCTGAAGTGCGCAGTAAAACAACATGGCATCATTTGTGCATGTTTGTGATGCATATTGACAAATTAATTTACCATCATAAGCTCACCAGATACTTTTCTTCCTGAAGCTGAAAGCTGCGCTGTTGTACTTCCTGCAAAGCCAAACAGTAGAGACTGATCCTGCCTTCAAAGCTGTAAAGACAACACAGTTACCAGGATGCAGTGTTGCCTTGGTAAAACGTAACCTCCAGAAGGTGTGTGGCTCCCACCCGGTGTGTGTCAGTGTGTGGGGGTAGTGGAAGACTCTGGTGAAACTCTGGTTCTGCAGGCTCTTAGGGAGCTCCATGTTGGAGATGAACTGACTGCTGTCATTATTGTCCTGCTCCTGGCTGAGAGACTCTCCATCGGAGGACGAGGATGAGTCCTCATTAGGCATCGGCGGCAACTTCGATTGCTCATGAAGGGATGGGTTTGACGCGCCGTCTGCTAAAGGCTGACGAGTACATGGAGAAAAAGGATAAAAAATGATAATTTTGTAACTGTATTGCCATTAAAACGCATGCTACACCTTGGAAAACCATTCATAACACCACCATGGGATTTTGTGTGACAGACCAAAAGAAAGTAAAGTATAATTGTTAAGTGAAAGGAAATGTTTGCATGGATTTGGCAATTTTCTTTCACAAATAAACATCCTGAAAGATGTGGCATCTGTTTCTATTCAAGACCCCTTAAATAATACTTTACAGATACTATTATAAATCATCATAATAAAGAATAACTTACTCCTTGGCTTTCACCTACAAAATAACACGAAGTTAAATAATTTTGCCACTTAAATATCTTTCAGTAAACAGTATTTTGAGTTCTTTTTGTTTCAATATTAATGTTTTCTACAAACAAAACTATGCTATTGCTTAAAACACGTGTTGCTTAGGTCGGGCCAAAAGAGTATTTTGGTAATAAATAAATAAATATTGGGGTTTTCAGTCATGTGTGAGAAGACAGAAGAAGGACTTACCCTATATTTCTGGTTGATTGGGTAAACTACCTTGGCTCTGGAAGCAAATGCAGCCACATCACTATTCATAGGAGGATGCTTCTTTTCCTGCACATCGTACATGAACAACAGGAAAGTAACACTTCTAAAGATGTAGATATTGATGCAAGGTATGAACTAAAGATAAGCAATATGATATTACATCATATTGTAATATCTTGGTATGTTCTATACCAAGATATGTTCTTGGTATAGAACATATCAACAACCTGGTGTTATTGAAGTCATTTCTTCAGAGGTTCACAAACTTTTCAGTTTCTGACCCCCAAATTAACAATGGAAGACACTTGATACTCTGACTATCAGCTGATTATAAATGTATTATTGGTAATAATAGAGGTGACAACACAAGCAGCAACAAATATTAACACACTGATGCTTTTCTTTCTAAATACTGCATTTTTCTCTTTTAAGACTTCCAGCAAAATGTGTTTTCTATTCTTTTATTTTCAACCCTTTCTGTTCTGAAATGCTTAAAATAATTACGAGAGGATTATTGATGTCCTTTATATGCATATCAATTGATATCACCCAGCCTTAGGTTAAACTACTTTTAAATTTACAGTAGGTATGATAATAGATCAAACTGAACACAACTTTTTAATTAAGAGTGCTAAGAAAACATTTGCAGGGTTCCTTGAATGGATGGATGAATGGATAGGGGTGGTCAGGTTGTGGTGGAAAATTCCTATAAGTTAACACCTGCTGATCATGTTAACTTAAATACTTGTGGACTCTCACCAAAAGAGCCTGTTTGGGCTTCACACACACAAGGTTGGAAGTTGTTTTGCTGCAGCTGCAAGGGAACCAGACTGTCTCTCCCATGTTTTGGATTTCTTACCTCGGTATAAAACCTATGCGTTGTCTCTGCCTACCAGAGATTTCACCCAGAACTGCTTAATTATTGATTGTCCTACAAGCTCTCTGTATTGTGCACAATATATGAATAAACCTGATTCAGTCATTTCACCTGACAGTGCTTGGAAAATAGTTTTATTTCCACGACATAGGTCAATGGACAATTCAGTGGAGGACAAAGCGTGAATATTTATCCTCATGAGTGTTCACCTTTGAATATTTATAATATGAATATTTCCCACTCTGATATGCGTGTCCAGATCTGGGAAACACAACATTTTAATTCCTGATTTTTCCCAGAACAGAAACCCTTGTAAGTCACTGAGTGAGAGGAAGCCAGATAAGCACCTTGTCATTGGCAGAGCCACTCGGGGCCTCCTTCTCTCTGTTGCTGGCACGGTCACTTTGATTATTGTCGATATTTCCAGCATCAGGTTCCAGCAGCCTCCTTGCGTTGTAAACCTGCAGGAAGACGGGTAAATGCAGCCTTTTATGGTGAAAGGAAATCATTAAGGGGAACAATGCTATTCGATTTGTACTCACTTGTCTGGTCAACAACAGAGGCTTCATGCAGAAGACATAGAGGAGAGCTGCAGCCAGGATACCGGACAGTCCTCCACACACTGCAGCCGCTGTCAGCAGTCCTGGATACACATGCAGCGACTCGGCGACACTAACCAGAACATCGGTGCTGCATTCCGGAGACACTTCCGCCGTTGGCATTTCAGACAGATTTAATCTGCATAGACAAATCACGGACCTTGTCTGGGTTCAGACTGTAACGCCTCAAAAGATCCGCAACTTCATCGCAGAAGCCGAAATCCTCGGACTCAGATCTTTCGTAGAGACGTGCATGTTGTTTAAATTCTTTAAGTCACTTCAGAACTTTTTGTTTCTACTTTACAAACAAAGTTCAAGCTGTAGTCGATGAACGGACCAAACTCACAAAGAGGACGTTCCTGCGTCAATGCACAAAACCCAGCAAATGAGGTCTGAAATCTTAAGTGTGTTTTTTTCAAAATAAAGGCACAAACAAATAGTGTGAATATGGCTTTCTGCTGCGATGGACTGGCGACCTGTCCAGGGTCACTAGGTATAAGAGTGTAAGATGATGGATGGATGGATGGATGGATGGATGGATGGATGGATGGATGGATGGATGGATGGATGGATGGATGGATGGATGG
>CAEFZY010058822.1:0-11696 GCA_903066815.1 Brachyrhaphis roseni
CTTAAGCACCGAAACCTGCTGCAGACACACAAGGCACACGGGTTTTCCATTCACCTCCGTGAACAAAGAAGAAGTCAGTTTTTCTTGAAAAATCTGACACTCTGTGTTTACCTTTCTCTTTTTTGACAAAGACATTTCGTTGATTAGGTTGCCCGGGTCAAAATAAAAAGCTGGTAAGGCGATAGAATCAAAGCCGTTTACAGAACGTGAAGCTCAGTGCTGCCATCTGCTGTTAGTTCCGATGCAGTGTTGCATCATGTTGTCTGCGCTGAATAAAACACAGCGGCCCTCGTGGACAATATAGGAACTGCAGATTTTCAATTAAACGAAGTGCGTGTTGTTTTTTCAATAATCATTGTTGTATAATGATAATGCATTTAGCCCCCTTGCCGGACTAAATCGTTCGGCGGGCCGGTTCCGGCCCGCAGGCCGTACGTTTGACACCCCTGATTTATGGGGCCCCTGAAGCCCCGAGGAGCCTTATGGAGTCACTGACTTAATTTGGATTAAACAGAAGTGCAAATAATTGATATTCATTTTAATTGTATTTTTTTATTTGTTGTTTTTAAGATTCTGTAGTTGTTGGTTTAAATAGCGTTTCCACTGCAAATTTTTTTCTTTCCCTGTTACATATAATTACCCAGTAATATTTTTACATTTCCTGTCTACTTAACATCTTTAAATATAAAAACTTGGTGGACCGCCTCGGTACCCCGACCACCAGGCATAGCAAGTTTTCTGGAGAAAACCCTGTAGTACATTAACGTCAGTGAACATGGCACATGGAAGAAAATGCCTCTTTACACACTGCAATCACCAGCTCTCCTGCTCTTTATGTTTTGGGTCTCCATCCAGATGAAGATCTCTCTCAGTGGAAAGCCTGGCCCCACTGTGGGACCTTGCCTCAGCATTAACAGCAATTACCTAGCCTTGATTTAATGGTCAACCTATCTAGCTGAGAATCCTACTCCATTACTACCCCCTGAAGAGGCAGCATTTCAATCTTTAACTCCACCGTCTTTGGGATCTTGATGTTTTTGTGTGATTCTCTTATTTATCCCTTTTCAGCCATGGTTACTGCAGAACACAATGCTGTGTAAGTGGAGGCCAGCAATGAATAATTCACACACTGAAGGCAATTAAAAGCATCAACATGAGAAAAACTGGCATTGTTTTCTTTTCTTTCTTTCCTTTTTTTTTTTTGTCTTTTCCAAAGCCAAGAAGAGAGTTTTGTGGGTTACTTTACAGATGGCTAAAATATTCACTATTTGAATTCTGTGCTTAGCTACAGTGTTGACTATCTCTGCCTCAGAGGTTGCACTAGACTGTTTTTGTTGTCGGTCATTTTGACCGATTGGCTCAAAAACAATCCCGTCATAATTATTTGTACAGGTCAAATTTTAAAAGGATAATAATCAAATGCATTTAAAGGGGAGGTTAAAGTAGAGTCGGGTGGAGTACAGTTGGGTCAAGCTGGGTAGGGTAGAGTCAATTAGAAAGAGTAAAGGAATGTCGAACCGGGTAGGGTAAAGTAGAGTCTGGTTGAGTTTTCACTACACGTTGATGTTGTTTATTTTTAAGCTGTTAAGTCACAGTGACAAAACCTGAAACTGCTGCTAGGCAGGTTATGCAATAGATTGTTGATAGCGTTGGTGTGCTGATTGGTCGGCCGCCGATCATAATCGGGTGATTTCCGTAAAAAAGTGTATGATCGGTGATCGCCGATCACTGTCTCTTGTTGCCGATCACAAAACTCGATCACCTGCATCTCATATTTTACACACTGCAACAGCCAGTGCGCAGTATCTCTCTCTCTTTAATTCACACTGCGCAGGCGCAGCAGCAAATCTAAGCATTGTCGTTGGAACTTTAACACTCTGAGAGTGAATGGGGAAATTTGCGTCTTGCGACGGATAAATACCTCGGGGGTGAAGCACGTCAAAATGCATCAACACAACAAATTTAATAATTAACTTTAAAAAACAAGTACTTGAAGGAGTATGGTGAGTTATAGAGGCTCACTGCAAATAAAAAAGGCATCCTGAGCGTTAGACACCAGGTAAAGCAGTGTATAGTTGCCAAGCAAATAACCTAGAAAATTATTGAAGTTTATTTATTGTTTATTTTAATGCAACCTGCATTTGACTTTGAATGTTATATTGTAATATTTGATATAGGCAACGTTGTGAGATTGATCTGATTTTATGTATAATTTAGGCTGTTGAGAAGCCTTGGAGTTAAATATTGTATTACAAAGGTTTCCCCCAGAAAACTTACTAAGCCCGGTGGTCGAGGCAGTCCACCATGTGTTTTTATTACAAGATGTTAAGTGGACAGGAAATGTAAAAATATTCTAGGGTAATTATGTTACGGGAAAACATTGCCAGTGAAACGCTATCTAAACCCACAACTAGTCTTAAAAACAACAAATCAAAAAATACAATTAAAATGAATATCAATTATTTGCACTTCTGTTTAATCCAAATTAAGTCAGTGGCTCCATAAGTCCCCCAGGCCTTGAGGGGCCCAGCAAATGCGAATATTTTAACACAGATATACATAAATGTAACATTTATTTATTGAGATTATCAATGCGGCTAAATTTGATTTAATGGTTTCAGCATAGATAAATTAAAATATTTAAAATTGTTTAACATTTAAATGTAAGATTTTAAGGAGCTGGCAAGTTTGCTTTATAAAACTCCAAAAAAAGGTCTTCATATTTATTGTTTTGTTACCATAGCAACAGTCTGAAGCTCTGAGTTTAATCTTTGAGTTTGAGGTCTGTTTGTTCACAAATACAAATTAGTAAACCGCAACTATAACTGATTGCTTTTTAGGTTGGCCAATCAAGCACTGGTTTGATAACCAATAATGCACCGGCCAACCGGGAACACATACATAAACTTTACACACACCTCTGAAAGCGTGACTAGTTATTCCTGCAGTTCACATAGAGCTGCGCAACCAGAGCTAGCGCTGTGAGTTAGACTCTTACCATAATGCGAAGTTCTCCAAAGAATCATAATGGAGGTTGATATAAATATCCATACGGTGTGTCCAGTTTAAGTGAACTGTCTAAACTTTAGACATCCAGCTGCTGCAGCGCGCGGAGGCACTAGCTGTGTGATTGGTCTGCTTTGCCGACTTTAAATGCATAAAGTATAAACATATCTTTCAGGAATAAATCTGCTCCGCCAGTGAAATGCTCAGAGCAACTGAGATGCTTGCAATCCAACTTAAATAAAAAGCTTTTTTTTAATATTATTATTATTATTATTATTTTTAATTTAAATTATTTTTTCATTATGCTTGTCCTTAATTAGTTATGCTGCAGGTTATTTTTACTTAACCTATTGCCTGTCAGGCTCAGACATCTCTGTCTCTAAGATTTGTGGGACAGATGAAAAACATTAACTATAGGTGTTCCTATAGTTGGGAGAACTATCAACAATATAGGAAATTTTTGGAGTAGGTAGGCACTCTAATAGCGCCTCCATCACAATGCTTGTGTTGCAGACTGTATTTAGCCTGTTGCATATCTCTTCTTGTTCCAGAACGCTATTATCTGGCAAAAATGTTCTGATCATAAACCCATTGGGTATCACGGAACAACTTCTTTTGAGCATTTTTGTTTCCTTTCTGTTACCATCTCTACCTATCAGAGTGGAGACATTCCTTTTGCTTCAAAATGCGAAACGCTGAATTTAGGCAGTGACAAAGATGTTTTCTATATTTTCAATGCAATTTGAATGATTTAGATGATTCCCTTTTAGACAACAGTTCTCTGAGTGGTATAGACATTTTGCTGCTCTGCATGGAAGGCTGCCTGCGACTAACAGCATGGATAAACTCTGCTCAGGAGCCTCTTGGGCCTTAATGGACTTACCTAAAGTGATTCTCTCTCCATTTATTGCAGAGTGGATGTTTGGATCGTAGCCTACCTCTCAGAATGCATCTACACCATTCTCCTGAGATGACAAAACCAACTCCCTCTATTAATCATGCAGGAGACTATAACCCATACAGTGTAAAGATTCAATTGCAAAGTAAATGAATTAGAGGAAAGTGAATTGCTGTATTGAAGTATAGAGCCAACCAGGAAACACAGGAGCAGAGGGGTGGAGAGCAGCTTGATATAACTAGTTTCAGCCTGTGAGGGATCAATAACTGTTTGGATTTACAGAACTACAAGAACACTGTGAATTTGCACTTGAACTTTAATGCAGACCAAAAGAGCGAACCCTGATCCACCTAAAAACCTCGGTCTCAGTTTGGTTGAAGGTGTGGTTTGGATGCAGTGTGAATGCAAGCAGACCGGAGACCACTCCAAAAATAGGAAGCTAACTGTATTCTGGTCAATATATTACTCCCTGCTCTGTGGGTTAGTGGAGATGCTGTCAGTTGCCATGGCAACAGTTGACCCAGAGTGAGGAGGAAAAGTAGAATATAAATGATTTAAAAGTTTTTACACCGGTTTCTCAGTTAATTTTTCCTTTGCTGAGGCTCACTGTAGCCACTGTAATTTTTAAACCTTCATCAAAGGACAAAAACTGGATGATTTGCCTCGTTTCTAGAACATGGTGGTCTTTATAACAATCATCAAATTGGATGAAATATTTAATAAAGTATAGAACCCATGTTTTGTTAAATTATAGCAAGCTAATTTTAGCAGCGGCAATTATTAAATTACTGACCAGCTGTAAGATCCAATTTTTAAGTTTGTTCTGAGGGGATTTTATTGAGTGATGATAATGTCTGGGTTTTGTCTGGTCTGGTGGCCAGTTAAAAGCAAACGAGAAGAGCGCTGCACATGTATTTACACAGGTGAGCAGATAGACTGAACACAGATAGGCTGCTGTGCTGTAGTTGATGCTTGGTGTCAGTAATTTTACGGACAAACCAGAAAATAAATTTACCACCATCCCGGTCAAAATAAATGGGTGGCGGAGCGCATTGTGGTGGTACAATGTCATTTGTGTTTTTATATTTCACGAAGGAGCCAAATTCCATCACTAACATGGACACAAACACTATAAATGGCTGGTCGAAGTGAGAGTTCATCTATTAAATTGACTGAAGCACTTCCTCGCTGTCCGACCGTGACATTTGCAGTGCTCCTCCTGAGCATCCCGCTAAGTCGGCGGGTGGAGTAAGAAACGGGATCCTTTGGACCCAGTGAGTTTTAGGCTGTGTGGCATCCCAGCAGGGGGTGCACCGATCCCACTTTCGCATTTAACCCTCGATTCCTTGCTGTTTGACTGTGATATGTATTACTGATAGTGATTGTCTCTACTACTGACTGACTTCTGCCGCGGTCCTCTGGTTTAACCAGCACAGACCTAGTTAAGCCTGAACCAGGTCCAGATAATTAATTTAAGCTTTTCCATCTATCTTTTTTTTTTTTTTTCTCCAAAGAGTTTTTGCGGCGCTAGTGGCTCATATTTTTTATGACACTAGGCTGACAGGAAAGGGGGAAGGAGAGAGGGGAAGACATGCGGCAAAGGTCGCCGGGACCGGTAGTCGAACCCGCGACGTCCGCGTCGAGGACTAAGGCCTCCAAACGTGGGGCGTGCTAACCCCCTGCGCCACCACAGCACGCCCCTCCACCTATCTTTTTAACTAGCTCTTCCCTTACGCTGTTGGCCACGCTACTTCCCGCTTGCTCTTCATTGAGGCCGATCGGTTACGTCATCAACAAGCATTATCACATTTAGCCAGCAGACTGCAGATCTTCATCGTAAGCCAAATTTTTATCGTTTTTACCGTATACCGTATATATAGCATATTCCTGCAATCGCGTCTTCACAGGTCTGCCTAAAAATCAGAGAGCTGCAGTTGATCCAGAACTTTGCTGCTCGTGTTCTCACGTAAACCAGGTAGATACATGTTGCTCTCACAAAGAGCACATCACCCTAGTTCTAAAGTCCTTCCTCGGGCTCCCTGGAACTCAGAGAAGAGACTTTAAAATATTGTTGTTAGTTTATAAACCACTGAATGGCTTAGCACCACAATACATTAAAGATAGGTGCTGTTGTATCAACCTTCCAGACCTCTTAGGTCTTCTGGTTCTGGTCTACTTTGAATCCCCAGAACCAGAACCAAACATGGAGAAGAGGCATTCAGCTACTATGCACCACAAATCTGGAACAAACTTCCAGAAAACACTGAGTGCCTTTAAATCTAGACCAGGGGTCACCAACCTTTTTGAGACTACTTCGCGGGTACAGAGTAACACGAAGGGCTACTTGTTTGATACAGTCCTTATAACAATTATTTATATATATATATATCTCGGCTATATGGTTAATTGCTATTATGTGATCAGAAGTTCTTAGCTCACAGTTTTAAGTTTGATTCCCTTTTGGAGCTTCTTTGTGTGATTCTAAATTGCCCACAAGTTCCTGAAATAAACAAAAACAAACTGATGGATAGCTGCAGTAACACTGCGGCTGTACAGCTATACACACTGAGTACCTTGAAATTTTCCTTTAAATAAAAAAGAAAAGATAATTGTTTTAATATCTAACCCTCTTTACTATTAGCAAAACTGTGGAGAATAAAATATCTTGTGTCAAAAAATATCGTACACACAGCTGTGTCAGTCTGTGATGGCCAAAGCCCGAGTCTTATTGGTCAGTTTGCTTTTGTTTAATTCACAGCTTTGCGTTTTTCTGTAAGCTAAAAATGAACGAGTGGAGTTTGAACCTCCCATATTCTAAGATCCCGTATGAGCTTTTTACAGTGTGCGGTTCTGGCGGGTCGCCGGTTTATTAGCTTTTTTTGTGGTTTCCCGAACTGAACAGCTGACGGGTCACCCGCTGGCTGACACCAGCAGATATCGGGGAGAAAAAAAAAAAAAAAAAAAAAAAGGTCCGACAGATCGGAGGGTAGCACAAACTATCACTGCACATGACCTGCAAGAGCACAACCACCTCTCCAATGCGCAAAAATCAGCACAAACCTAAACCACAAGAGCAGCGGACATTGTTTTTTCAGACTATGCTAAATAATAAAGACATGGAACCGAAGCCTACTGTGTGATCCACGGAAAGAGAAGGGTGTTGATCGCAGGTTCAGGTGGTGTCAGACGTCCCAGGGACGAGAAGGTGAAGCAACAACATTTGCTTTATTTCTACTCTACTTTGGCTAGATTAAATTCGACTAGATTAAATTGTTTAGCCCACAGTCTTAGCGCGACGCTCAGGAAGAGCAGCAGATATCAGTTGACAAGTGACCAGTCAGCTCGGGAAACATCAAAGAAGCTCATAAAGCGACGACCCATCAGAACCGAACAAAAGCTCCGCAGGGATCCAAACGACCGCGCTTAGAGCTACGGGAGGTTCAAACTCCTGTCATTCATTTTTGCATTACAAAAAAAGCGCCAAGCCGCCAAATAAACAAAAGGAAACTGACTTAAATGAAAATCTCAAGGTACGCAGAGTACGTACAGCTGCAGACGCTGCTGCCCTCCGATAATATCCTGCAGGCGTCTGCGCATAGTTTAACCATAGAAAAGAGTTTTATACATAAAGCATTTTAAATGTTATCATTTCCTTCTTTTAAACTCTAAATATAAACAAATGTTATTACTTCACTGTAAAAACATTAAATTAAATAATTTTTTGGCAGTGCTCCCTAATGACAATGTCTATTTTTAGAACTTGCTCTGACGAGGTCCCCGAGGGCGACCGGGTGCCCGCGGGCACCGCGTTGGTGACCCCTGCTCTAAAGCTTAGTAAATCCAGGCTTAACTCTCTCCTCCTATTTGTTCCTGTTTAGAGTCTGCAGAGAGTCCTGCACATGGAAACCATGTAGAAGATGAATTATAACAACTGGACCTGAGGCAGGAAAAGAAAATCACTATTTATTGACACATTTTCAACTTTGTTTGCCTTTTTTTAATTTTCCCTTTTTTTTATTGCCCTGTTTGTTCAGTTGCTGGGCTGATTCTGGTTAAAGACTGGACAATATTCCTTCCACCTCTTCCCTCCCTGCCACTTTGTCCCTTCATATCTTCTGGTCTCTTTGGAGTTTGTGAGCATTGGACATTTTGAAGAAGTAGGTTATGAATAAATACAACCTGAGAGACCATTGGTGCCCTGAAATACTGCACAAAATATGTCAAGCTTAAAATCTAGGTCTCTGTTTTTCAAAACGGTTAGATATGTAAATCATTTTGAAATGTTTGAATAATTTAACCTTGGCTCACCAGTTGGTCTGGAATGGTTTGAAATTCCTCTGGCATCACCCACAGCAATTACGGTTTCACTGGAGAGACTGGCACTTAATAAAATAACCTTTTAATTTTGTTTTATTTGGCACAAAATTGAAAATTTAAAAGTTCTAGAGTTATATTTGCCAAAAAAAAAAAAAGAACAGCGATGAAGCAAACTTTATATTCAAGTATTTCAGCAGTAATTACCTTGTTTGTTATTGTAAATGTAATGTTTGCCGAGACCAGCTTGAATGAACAGGCCAAATTTTAATGCATCAACAAACTGGAATACTTGAAGCAGCGTCTCCAGACGTCCAGCACCATTTTCACTGAATCAAATGAATAGTGTAGATATCGATGCCTAGTGGACTCCACATTAGCGGAGCTCGGTTGGTATGCTAGCATCCGTTTTTTTGGTTCTAATTACCAGCGTAGATGCAATTGAGCTTTATTAAAAGAAAAATACTTGACCAGATGCGGTCCGTCATGTAGCTATGAAGCTGTAAGTATTGCAAATGATTGGTCCAATCATTAGGTCTGCTCATCAGTCCGTCTTTCTCTTACTTAAAGGTGTGAATAGTAAATATATCTGTGAAGACATGTCATTGGTTTTCACTGTTATACACCTAGTGTTTTTTTTGTTGTTGTTTTTATTTCTCTTTAAACTTGTTCTTCTGCTAAATCTGAGCTGTTGCCAGTTGTTGTCTCATGAACTGAAAAGACCAATCTCTGTACTGTAAAACTGGTTCTGTCCCAGTCTGGTCAGAAAAAGGAGAGACACTCATATAGAACCCACTAGCCAATAAAATTTGAGTTCTACGTTTTTAACTCCGGAGTTAGTTTCAGTTGCATACTAATCAAAACACTGACGTAACATAAGGCCCCTCCTGTAATGTTGGGAATTTAGACCGATGTGTCACATTGAGCTTCTACAGTCCCATTTTTCACTTCATGGCTGTAGTGTGTGTTCACATGGACTTACTGTTGGTGCATAATAGAAATAATGGGATCTATTAAGATAAAGTGTCTCTCTACGAGAAGTGAAAAAAGGATGATCTAAAGTAGGTTGAAACAGTTGTTAGAAATGATGATGTGGCAAACTAAGTAATTCAACCGGCTGTAGTTTTATAGAACCGTTCAGAACCTGGTTGGTGTCGGTCCTTCTTTACCACGTTAGTTCAAGAAACACATCTGTGATGCAAATTGTTACCACATTGGCTTCACCAGAACAGCCTTGGGGGGAGAGGGGCTTTTGGGTTTAATTTGTGTTTTTTTTTAAGGGAATAACTAAAGGCAGTAAAAAGAGATTAAATGTTTGTTTCTAAACCATGAATAAAGTTTTTTTTTTATTTTTTATTTTGAGTATTTTTTTAAAGAATAGAACAATCGAAGTAAGAGTTGGGGTAAATTATTCAAATATTTATACTACACAAAATGGAACTCCACAAGGGAGTATATCTAGCCCATTGCTTTTTAATATAATGATTAATGATATTTTTGATAATATAGATTTTAGAATTATTAAAGCTGTATATGCAGATGATGGAGCGTTATGGGTCAGAGGAGGCAATATTAGTATTTTAAAAAATAGAATGCAATCAGCAACTAATAGGGTTGAAAGATGGTCACATGAATGGGGGTTTCATTTGTCTGTTGAGAAAACACAAGTAATATGTTTTTCAAGGAAAAGGGTTTATCCTACAGTAGATCTTAGATTATATGGACAAAAATTAAAGCAGATAAATATTGTAAGGTACCTAGGTGTATGGTTTGATGTAAAACTTTCATTTAAGATACATGTACAGAAGATTATTGATAAATGTAAAAAAGGCATTAATATTTTGAGATGTTGGTCAGGGAATGATTGGGGGGCGTCAAGCACATCTTTGAAAATAATATATGTTTTAATTTGTTCTGTGTTGGACTAAGGATGTATTGTTTATAAGTCAGCTGCAAGTTCTTTATTAGATTTAGATAGAATCCAAGCTAAAGCGCTCAGGATATGTTGTGGGGCTTTTAGAACATCTCCAATTACTGCTCTTCAGGTGATTACTGGAGAAATGCCACTGGACTTAAGGCGAATGAAACTGTCAGGAAATTTTTGGTTAAATTTACAAGGACATGAGGAAAATCACCCTACTAAACAAGTATTCACAGAATATTGGGAGTTTGGCCATAACATTAAGAGTTTTGGATGGGAAGGAAATATTTATGCAGATCATTTGGGGATAAATAACATAGCATGCAGTAAAACTGTAATTAAGTCTAAAATTACCCCATGGATATTTGAAATGCCAATAGTACATTTAGAAACCAAAAAAATAGAACAGTCCTGTTGTTGGTGTGAGATGCAATAACCGACAGGATCCAGAGATTTTTCTTTATATTGTTCTTCAAACAGCATACATACACAGTGTGACAGGCATTCCAAACAACAGGAGGGGAGCATCTCCCTACTGATTCAAACCACCTGGCTTTTAAAGCATGGCCACCACTAATTAAGGGGCGGAGACCATTACATTTTCAGGTAGAAGAAGAAGAAAAAAACATTTGTGCTAAACAATATTCCTAAACAAATGTTTACAGAATTACAACAAACAATTTCACAACAAAACAAACTGGGCCCAAACAAAAAAAAAAAAGAAAAAAAAACAACTTCCCTCCTTCTCAACAATGGACCTTCCCATTAAGGTAGATTGTAAACACCCTGTCCTTGTCAGTACTGCTCATGGGTGCGCTTCCATGGCAACACATGACCTCAAAGAAAAGAGAGGATGATTAAAACACAAATATTAAATCAAGACTATAGAAAACAAAAACAACTGTTAAGGAGGGGATAAATCCCTCACACCTGTGGAGGTCAGTATCAAATTATTCAGCAGTATTTAGAAATAATGTATGAAAATATGATACAAATATGTACAGATGAATCAAAAGACGTAAATGGTAAAACAAGAGTAGCAGTTTATATTCCGAAACAAAAAGTTATTATAAAAAGAAGAACAACAGATAATTATACATTTTTTCAGCAGAGATGTTGGCAATTATTTTGCAATGAGTGCTGGAGGTGAAGCCCAGTAAGGCAGTTATCTGCTCAGATTCAATGTCTTGTTTAACCAGTATTATAAGTGGAAAATCTGAAAGCCGTCAAGCTCTTCTAGATGAAGTTAAGTTATTTGATATATGGTATAAGCAGGGGTCCCCAAACTTTTTCCCCTGAGGGCCACATAACTTTTCCTTTCTCTGATGGGATCCGGGGTCAGTTTGTAACAGAAAAAGTGTGACGATTGCAAGAGTGCCTAAACGTAAAAATTTATTGTTTTCCAGAAAGCACAATCAAATAACCCTTTCTGGATTCTTCACAGAACAAAAGTCAGGAACTAAATAACAACACTATTTAGGAAATAAATAATAACCAAATAACACTCTCTGGGTTCTTCACATAAAAAAAGTCCATGGAACATAAACTTTCTGTTGT
>CAEFZY010058824.1:0-11840 GCA_903066815.1 Brachyrhaphis roseni
TTGAAACATTGTTCAATCACTGTGATCAGTTCTTATGCATAATGCACTTAAATAAATGTTTAACTGAGTAAAAGTATCGTTGAAATTGCACATACTTTTTTAAAAAACTCTGAGGTTATTCATAATATATTTTGTAAAAGTGAAATTTGTTTAATTTAAAAATCAACAAGTCCACTTTTATTAGTTCTATTTAATCTAGCAATGAGTTTACTTGTGTGGCCCCCTTGAGATCAGATTAAGCTGTATGCGGCCCCTGAACCAAAATGAGTTTGACACCCCTGCTCTAAAGCATCCAATTGGTCCCATGTGATGGCAATGCTGTAAATATTGACATTTGGATGATGTGATTTGGTTTAGGGGTTTAAAATGCTCACATAGGGTCCAGGATATCCAACTTCTCCCTTCTGTCCAGGTGATCCAACGTCCCCAGAGACACCCTGGAAAGAGTCGGCATAAAGTCAGGATGCAGACAAGGTGATTTCCTTCCACTGCTGCAAAGATTTATTAGTGCAAAACAGAGAAGGAATGTGAACGTACTCTTTGTCCACGGTTCCCTCTGGGTCCGGGTCCTCCGCGGGGTCCAGGGTCTCCGGCTGCACCCTGAAACCATCAAACTCATCAAACATCCTGCAGACGATCCAGAGTGTGACCTGGAAATGTGACCTTGCCTGACCTTGAGACCAGGGAATCCTGGGAAACCATCATCACCCTTTAAAGAAGAGCAGATGGTATGAAATAATTAAATTCAGGTCTTCGTGAAGCAGTGTGTAGCCAAACAGTAAACACATAAAATCAATTTATCAAAACGTCAAGCTGAACTAGAACCATCAAACATGTTCACTTGCCTTCCTTCCTTTTTCTCCCTTTGAACCAATTCCATCTCTGCCGTCTTGACCCTGAACAGAAAATAGGAACGAAACGCTGTGACGTCTCGGCCCACCGGGGGTTAATTTCTACTTCTAAACTGATCTAGCAGTTAGCCTATCAGCAAAGCTGTGCTAGCTTAAAATAGCATCTCAATGCTAAACATGTAGCAGCTAACGCCACATTTCTAAAGAAGCTCCATGAGCCAGAGCTGGAAACATGAATGACTTCCAGTTTCATGAGTTTTAAGAGGTCATGCAATAAAATATTCTGAACTACTGAAAACATGAAAAGAGAAAATAATTAAAATATGCTCGTAATAAATATGTTTCAGTGAAAGAAGTGGGGACAGAGAGGTTAAGAAGATTTTATTCTCACAGGCTCTCCGTGGGGGCCAACCGGTCCAATCACGCCCTTGGGTCCCGGTTCTCCCGGTTCTCCCTACAAAGAAAGCATGAGAACCAGACACAGGGGATGAGGACAGGAGTGTTTTTTAAGAAAATGCCAAAGTAATGAATCACAAGGGGAGTGTTTCTGTGGGCTGTAAGGTTCAGTTCCACAGATTTAATCAGGCTCATGTGGCTGGAGCTCAGTCTCTGTCCAGTCATGTGAAGCAGCTTGGTTGTCCAAATAGTCTCAAAATGAAACTTGAGATTCGTCACATTTGATCCGTACCTTGCGACCTAGAGGTCCTCTTCTTCCGTTTTCTCCATTTGGACCAGGATTACCTCCAGGACCCTAAACGGTGAAACGTCAGGACATTTTGGGTTAGGTGTCTAACATGACCCCAGACACAGAAGAGCTGAATTTGGTTGGCTTACTCTGGGTCCTGGGTTGCCATCTTCTCCTTTGGGTCCTCGTGTACCGACTGGTCCAGCTGCACCCTGGGAAAGGACAGGGCACGTCTTTACATCGTTCATTCATCTTATCAGCTAATGACTAATGAATGAAGTCAGCTACAGTCACACAAAACTTTGTTTGGATTTGTTGGGATCCAATGAAAACAAGAAAATTAGGAGATCTTTTGTATTCATCATCAGTGAAATCTGATGGAAGCAAAGCGACTGAACTCACTCTTGAGCCTGCGATACCAGGCTGTCCGGCCTGGCCTCTGTCTCCAGGAAGCCCTCGGTTTCCCTTAACATGAGCAGCACAGTGGTGCATTACTGTGAGAGTTACTCAGATATTGGGATGCGATTCTTCAGAGAGGAACTTACAGGTCGTCCTGGCTGGCCTCTTCTGCCATCAAGTCCCTTAAAAAGCAAAGGATACACTCAAGTCTAGGTTCACAAGAAGCCTGAAAACTTTGTAAGTGATTTAATGAGTTATTTACCCGTCTACCACGATCGCCAGGGGTTCCTTTCAACCCATCTTCACCAGGAACTCCCTGTCATTTGGGAACAGATATCCTTGTCACCATAATTACATCAAAATTAAACCAAAAGAGCAGAAAAAGATCAGGCTGTACCGGCGGTCCGATATCACCGCGCTCTCCTTTAGGTCCCGGACTGTTGTTATCTCGCCCCCTCGTCCCCTAATAAACAGAGACACAATTACCTCAGTTTTACCTCCACTTAATGTTAAGAAAACTAAGTACAGGCCATGTTTATAAAAATATCAGTGGAATATGATTACTCTCTATTTTTAGTTTTAAAAGAATCCAAGAACAGAAGCAGAGACATTTTCCTTCCATCCTGATATCCGGCGTTCAGTGAACAACAAGTCCCATCACCAGTTGACACAGAGAAGAAGACAAACACCTAAACATCCACCAGCCATGTTTTCATAAGACTTGGGATAGTTTTACTAATGAGGCTAGGTTTCATCTACTGGTTTGGAGTGAATCAGCCAGGCTACGCTGAGCGCGATTTTGTTGGGATGTTGACATTACGAGAGAATGTAATAAACAGGAAGTGGAGGCAGAAACTGCACATCACATGGAGAGAGGGTTTTCAGGAATCCCTTGCTGTTGGACATGTAATTGTTCTGTCATGTCAACTAGTGTTGGCAACGGTACGTGTTGTCTGGACACGTAGAGAAAGAAATGCAATTCTATCGAAGACCGACCTTGAAAACAGCAGATGGGTCACGTGAGGTAAATATTCACTGTCAGAACCCAGTTCAGTCCGCTTGAACCCGACACCGGTCCACTTGCCTAGTCAGAGTTTGGTTCAGTTGATGAGGTGTGGATGCTAGTCGACCTCTGACCTCTGGTCCTCCAGGTTTGGGTTCAGTTTGAATGTGAACACCAAGTGGACCGGAGACCGCACCAAAAGCAGCAACAGGACTACAGCGCAGGGCATTCTGGGTAAATACAACCAAAGCTAACATGCTAGCCTAGCGCTAGCAGCAGAAATGTCTCCTGGTCTTTAGCCAAAGACTAAAGAGAAATCCTCCATCTTGTTTCCATCTGGTGAAGAAGGAAGTTGCTCTCAGTGTCTTCAGAGGTTTTTGTGTCGTTTCCTTCAGTGGTTCTTGGTGCAGCGCCCCCACAGGCCAGGAGGGGAACAGGTTGGTTTGAACCACAGCAGCTGGAGGTGGAGCAGATGTTCTGGTTCCAGTAGAAACGGGTCGACCGGACCATCAGGAGGAAAACTGCCTGATTCTGTAAATGTGCTTTCATTTCTCTTTGAGGGTTTTTTTTGGGTTAAGCCCAAAAACTTCTGTACAAAACTGATGAAGTTTTTTTGGAGTTTCCAACCTTTTCTCATGCGATTCCTCAAAATGTGGATAAAGAAAAGTTGATTGAAACATGGCTGTAGTTGGGGGGTTAGAAGTGACCAATTAATCTGACATTTGTGTCTTTTGAACTGTGGGAGGATGCTAGAGCAGCTTGCACACGGTGAGTATATGAGAAGGTTTCAGCACAGGAGTTATGCAAACAAAGCTCACAGGATAAATGTTCTAATACGCACAGGGTCTCCTCTGATTCCCATTTGTCCTATGTCGCCTGCTTGTCCTTTGGCTCCTTTAGCGCCCTAAAAATAATCAAACACAACGTTTTTGTTTTTTCATTCATTTTTTAAATGCATCAGGGGAAATAAATAAAACTGTGTGATGTTTCTTACTCTCCTGCCAGGGTTTCCTCTGTCACCTGGAGGCCCAGCAACTCCACTTTTCCCCTGCAAAGATGTTAAACACACCATTAAACCAAACACTGGGAGAAAAACAGAGAACTGAAAACACAACATAATGCAACTGATTCATTATATCAGAAAAAAACCTTACTTCTTCTCCATTGATGCCATCAAGTCCAAGTTCTCCTAATTCACCCTAAAGCAGAATTAGATGCTTAGGCAGTTGTAGATATTATATCACGTTTTTTATTACTTAGAAATATTACACTCACCTTTTCTCCTGAGAACCCACGAGAACCCTGGAAAGAAAATATGTAGCTTTGAATCGCTGTTGCTGTAATTTAATTAAAACTTATTTCTTTATTCAGTTGAAAGGTGAAAAAATAATTCAAATTACCTTGACACCTCTCTGTCCAGGACATCCCTGGAAGCCCTGAGTACCGTTAACACCAGGAGGACCCCTTTCTCCCTGGGATTATAAGAAATGGAAGCTGAATACACAAACATTAAAGATATGAAAGGTGGCTGATGTAAGAAGACATTTGGACTCACTGGTCCACCCTCGTCACCAGGATGTCCCGGGCTTCCTTGTGATCCTGGACCACCCTACAGCAGAGCAATGAAAGTATTAGTTTTCCTTTAGGAAGCTAACCCAGGGTTACAGAAATATGCCGCTGTCCAGTTCAGGTACCTTAATCCCGGGCAGACCCACGCCCCCTCGGTCTCCTCGGTTCCCAGTACATTTGCATGGAACGCCACAGCACTCCCTCTCTGCAATGTTGTCCTAAGGAGGAAAAGAAAAATATTTTTCAAGAACTTTCTGAGGAAATTTAACCTCCAGAAAAGACGTTGGTTGGATTTTATCTGTACTCACCAATTCCTCCATAAGTTCATAGTCCAGGTCCATGACGTTGAGTTTTAAGGGCCTTGTGTACCGAAAGCCGCGGCCAAATTCCAACAGCAAAGCCTCTTCAAACTGCTCCACCCGCTCCAGCCCAACCAGAATGAAACTGTTCACTCCTGATTGAGATTGTACAGAAACATCTTGTTAAAAAAACAGCTGGACGGTAATCAGGCTCTCTCTCCTGTGAGATCTCCGTACCCGACCGACGAAGCTCCTCAACTTGTCTCTTCATTTCAGCGTATGGAGCATCCAGACCGTCCGTCAGGTGAATGATGACCTTTAGGTTCAAAGTGGAAACAGTGATCAGTTTATGATTTAGCAACAGCTCTGCAAGTCGTTTCCAAGTGTTTGAGGAACCAACCTTGATGGTGTCAGCTTGTCTGATTCGGAACCGGTTCATGTAGGCTTGGATGGTTTGAGCATTCAGGAAGAAGGGGCCCTGACTCCGCAGGCCTCTGAAGGCCTCAAACAGCTCATTAGGGTTGACCTTGAAGTCGATTTGGACCGGCTTGGAGGCAGAGTCCAAGGCCAGCATGCCCACCTGGATGGAGGGGTTTTGCCCTCCGGAGCAACTGATGGGGGCCATTTTGGAAATTCTCTGCAGAATGGCGTTCATCTTGCTCTGAAGGTTACTTTGAGTGCTGAAGATGTTCTGGCCAGACACATCAAAGCCAACTAACACCTCAACATTGCAGGCTGTAAAACACCATTTTTGTAGTTTAAATACTTTCTTATCAAAAACATTGAAATTCTAATCTGAAAAGCAAATTTTAGGTTTAGCAGCTCTATAGTAAAGTTAGTTATGGAAGCCAAAAGAATTTCCTCTTACGTTTGGCTGGTTGTTGTGTATCAATGCAAGGTTTCCCCTTCACTTCATCGTCCAAAGCCTCCAGGATTTGTTCATTGAGCTCTGACAGCTCCTGGAAGGTCTGTGCTCGGGCCACGGTAGACGACTGACTCGCAAGGTTTTCCAGCTCACCCTGAATGTCGCCCACTCCAACAGCAAAGATTCTTACGCCTTTCTTCTTCAGGCCCAGCGCGGCTGTCTTCCCGTCATCCTGTGAGCGACCTCCTGTGACAAGCATGAGGATCTGAGCAGTACCTTCATCTTTCCTACTGCCTCTCTGCTTGCTAAAATGGACGTCTTGCACGTGGCGAATGGCGTCGCCGGTCATGATTCTGCGTCCGCCTTTGTATTCTATCTTGCCGATAGCTTCGATGACGTCGTCCCTATTGCTGTAGGTGTTGAGGAAAAAGGCGTCGCTCACATCTGTGGCATACTGCGCAAGGCCGATTCGTAGGTTGTCTCTCTCGCTGTAGAACAGATCAATAAGATTCATGATGAAGTCCCTGACGTTGTTGAAGTTGCTCTGGCCCAGGTTGATGGATCCATCCATTAGGAATACTATGTCAGCCTTTTTGGATTGAGGGAGATCTTCCGCTAAAAGGAAACAAACATGTAGCAAAGAGTCAGAATGGACCTGAGGTAAAACAGGAAATGTATCCAAGTCTTTGTTGTTGTTTAAATTTCTGTCAGTTTTGACTCAAACCAAAAAGCAGTAGATATAATTTATACTTATGCTTTCGCTACAGTTTAATATAAGTCTAACTTTGTTTTTTAGCTGAATCTCACCTTTGAAATGCCCAGAATAACGAAAGATAAAAATCTGCTCAGAAATGGTCAAATATTTAAATAATAAACTATTTCATTAGCAAGAGATAATAAAATGTAATCATGTCTGTATTTTAGATGAACAAAGATTATTTAGTCAAAACAACTAAATGATGCAGAAATCAGATTAATTCTGCCAGTAAACATCTTCACCAGAAATTAGGGTAGTAGTTCTGGATAGAGACTCAAACATGATGGTCATGATGAGAAACCCTTTACCCAGAATGCATCGCTGTAAAACATCTGAACGGTTCCTTGCTTCAGAGGTTCACATATCAACCCTTAAATCTGCAGTGCCTGAAAAGACTTTTCCTTTTTATTCGATGAATGCTTTTCAGCCTTTTATTCTAACAGTTGGAAACTCAGAGACTTGATCCAGTCGGCCGGATTGATAATTTTTGTCCAACTGGTTCTTAAATGTCTTGCTTTGTGTTTAGGATCAAATTAAACTGCGTCACTGAATTTATGTCTGTCTGATTATATTGGCTTAAATTCTGTGTGATAGGAAAGAATTGTTTGCTTTTTTGAGATGACATTTGTTGTGAATTAGAGCTATGTAAATAATCTGGATTACCTTAGGATCATTTATAAAGAGTCAATGTAATAAAGAATTTATTTAGATAATGTTAATTATTTAAAGACTGTCCTATCTCAGCTTCTGTGCAGAACAAAATAATGTACATTTTTATGAATAAGTGCAGTACATTTGACTCATTTTACTTTTTTGAAGTTGTACTAGCTTCCAAAATACTTTTGTACACTTGGCTATTATCTATTTTTGTTGTTTTTAGGCCATATTTTTGTTCCATTTTTCCGTCTAATGAATCTACCCCATAGCCAGGTGCACACGTTAACGTATCTGACTTACTTGGATAAACATATGTTGGGAAAACAGTCCCTGTGGAGCCTCTCAGTCTGGAAATAACCTTGTCTTTTGCTGTCGGTAAGTTGGGGAATGTAGGCACTGTAACAACATCTTCTGACGATGTGGCAATTTGACTTAGCTGATATCTGTCAGCGTTGCCAGTCCCAACACCAATGCAGTTCACCCGCTTGTTCTTCAGCAGCGGTCCTGAGATAGAGACCGGTTGGGACGATGGTCCTCCTGTGAGAACCACAAGATGCTGGGAGGCGTCGGACAGACGAACGCCAGCCAATGGTTTGACCTCGTTTTCTAAGACATGATCAATGGCATTGGCCAGCTGAGAGGAACGTCCGCCCATCTGACGAAGGCGTTTGACAGCAGACAGCACAGCCTGCTTGTTGTTGTGGGTGTTGAGTGAGAACTCGGTTTTCGCTCTGTCTGCGTACTGGACAACAGCAATACGAACTTTATCAGGCTGCACATCGAGCTGTTGGACAATGCTGATGATAAAGTCTCGAATATGGGCAATCCCACTGGGACCTGTGGTGTCTGAGCCATCAATGAGGAAGATGATGTCCTTTTTCCCAAGATCTAGGGTGGCTGCAAAGTAAACAAAAATGTGACAAAACATGAATTCCAGCAGGTTACCACTAACAGAAAAGTAAAAATAAAATTTCTTACCTATATCCACTGTTGGAATATAACTGCTGATAATGTCAGAGGTGGATATTGTTTGGACTGAACTAATGAGTTGTGGCTCCACTCTTGGAAGTTGTTGAAAACTGTCAACGGAGTACACAAGCTCTGGCTTTAAGGAAATCTGTCTCAGCTCATTTAGATCTGCGTTTCTTGAGCCAATGGCAAGGGGTGCAACCTGATTTCTCTTTAGCTGGTTGGCTTGTGTGGACACATCATCTGAAGACCTGCCGCCTGTGACCAGAATGAGGAGCTGAGGCACGCCTTCCTCAAGGCGGCTTCCTGCAGATCTCTGGTAGATGTTCCGGGAGACCCATTCAAGAGCCCGGCCCGTGTTGAGGCGATTTCCACCGCTGCTTCTGAGTTTCCCCACAGCCTGCCGGACTTCGGCTTTGGTGGAGTGTTCGTTGAGGAGGAATTCTGGCTTTGGATCATCGCTGTACTGTACCACTGAGACTCTGACCCTGTCTAGTCCTACGTCCAGCTGATCCACAAGTCTTCTTATCATGTCACGGATGGACGGGAACTCACTACGTGTTGCAGAAGAGCCATCAATCAGAAAGACAACATCTCTCTTATCTCCTGTTGCTGCTGGTGGTGTGAATACTGTTAAGATACAAGCAAAATAAAACGCTATGATTAAAAACATGGGGCATGTAGAAACCCTAATCTATGACAATCATATACAGGAGACCAACAAGACCTTTAAAGTATTTGTACTTGTGTTGACCAAATGATTGAAACACAAACTATTTTGTTTCGATCATTGTAGGAACCAAAATTGTTTCTATGTTTTCAGATTTTCCACCTCCAGTGGCCCACTGTGTTGTCATCTTAAAAAATGTTAATAGGAAATTCGAACATTTGACTTGGTATTGTGTTTTGGGAAGACATTATTGGCAATACTTAAAAAAAAACAACTATAGAGAGTCTTAAAAAGGCAAAACAATAACATACATTTCAGATATATTGCATCTGTTTTTGCACTTCAGTTTACATCCAGATTGAGTAGATTTTAAAACAAGATATGTAATCTTAAATTATATCTTAATATCTCTAATGCTGGTCAGATTTAAGTACAAAATAAATAAAAAATATTATTTAAAACAAACAGTGATTAAGTATGCTCAACTAAATATTTCTAGAGTAAGAATTTAAAGTATAAACTTTTTTGTGTTCTCTTAAATCCACCTATTCTGCTTAATAACGACTGCAGTTTGGTGCTGCGATTGATCTACTGGTTGTGATTGGTTACTTGTCAAAGTGAATGCAGCATTTACTAGAAATACTCTGAATGATTGAAAAGAAATGGGTTTGTGTTTGACTCTTTCATTTACATACTTTTCTTAAAAAGTTTATTTCAGAAATACAGTCACATCCATTCAGTTATTCTACACAGATTCACTTTCCTTTGGATCAGTTTATTAATTTTAATAATTGCACAGTATTTTATGTTGTAATGTTGCTCTTTCTATGCAGTATATTATTCTTCTGTTTTATGTATTTAATATTTTTATCTTTGTGTTACTTTACATGTTTTGATCATCAGCCGCTTTTCTGCTGTTGCAATTCTTATAAACATATCTTTAATTTGGAAGGTACTCAAGCTATAGATATCCTTTTAAAGCATTGGCAGCACTCAACCTAAAGGCTGGAAAACTCTGTATTCACAAATTCTTATCAGCACTCCCCCTAAAATAAACACCAAATCACCTGCAGCTGTTCTAGCTGTTAGATGTTTCCCGGTTAAGAACAGGAAACGCTTTCAAATTACACGGGACCAGGAAGTTCACCTTTAGAAATGGCCTAACAGTCTAAGGATGTTTCAGCACTGTTTTAGGAGTACTAAAGCTGGTTGCAATCCTGGTAAGTAAGCTTTATTAGTATAGCATCCTTCAGAGCTAAAAAACTATAGAGATTTAAAGAGAAAGGAAATAAAGACAATTTACCTTCATATGTTGGGAATTGAGGTCTCAACCTTGCAATGTCCTCGTCTGATAACTCTGTTATTGTGTTGATGAGATTATCTTGGACTACGTACAAGCTGGGGAGGTCATCAACAGTAAAGGAGAAATTTGGGACATATGACACTACTTTTAGTTCTGTGGGGTTGATCTCCCTTGTGCCAATGCTGAATGAGATGACTCCAGATTGCTTGAGGGAAGAGGCTTGACGAGTGATATCATCTGTTGAGGGCCTACTGGACACAATAATAGCAAACTGCGGCACACCTTCTTGCTTCCTGCTACCTCGTGCTGGTATCATAACGTTCTGACTGAGAAACTGCAATGCTTGGCCAAGGTTCCGCTGTCTTCCTCCAAGCTGTCTCATTTCCCTGATGCCGTTTAGGACGCCTTCTTTTGTTGTATAGGTATTGAGATGCATGTCAGCCTTGGCAGAATCACCATACTGGACCACACCGATTCGGATCTTGTTTTCACCCACGTTGAGACTCTCGACCACTCTGCGAATGAACTCTTGGATGATAGCAAATTCTCGCCCAACACCATCCGATCCTTCAATAAGGAAGACAATGTCTTTTCTTGGGCCTTGCGATTCCGCTGTAAGAAAAACAAAACGACAATGCATTAGTCTAAATTCAAAGTGATCTTAAGAGAGTGATCAAAATAACTTGATTTCAATGCTGTGGACCTCATTGAGATATTACTCAATAGGCCTTTTTGCACCACAGCCCTGGCTGTGTTTAGACTGAGAAGGCTGCCACCTCCAAAGTGGGCAGGATTCAAAGAAATTCCCGCTGAAGTTGCCAAAGCAATCACCCAGAGGCTTTCAAATTACCTCAGCTTTGCCTGTTAAGTCAATGAATAATAAAAAGTTTCCATCTGAGAAGGAGCTGCCTTAATGGAATGCTTTTCGTCTCTCAATGGTTATTGTAAACAGTGACAGAAAAAAACTGAATGCCAACTGTTATTTTGATGAATTCACACACAACCCCTTGGTCCCAATGCCCAAACATTTTAACTGCAAGTACAGAGTACATCATGGATGTAACTAAATTTATAAAATCCCATCTGAGTGTTGAAAAGTTATGAACAACTTGGTAACTAACTCCCCACAATCCACTGGGCAGTTTTCACAACCTGGGCCAAATTCGTTTTGCCCTAGATTGTGCAGTTGCTGTACCACACAGTCATGCTGGGGCAGAGGATGCTCTCAGTCACAACTCTGTGGAAGTTTTTTAGCAACTGGCTGGGAGTCCAGCCCTTTTCAATTTCCTGAGGAAGAAGAGTTTTTGGTGGGCCTTCCTCATCAGAAAAGAAGTTTTCAGCGACCAGGTCAGAGCTGATGTGGATGCCCAGGAAATAGATGTTATCCACACACTTCCCTACCTCCCCTTGAGCATCGAGTTGTTTTCTCAACACCATTGGAACAGGTTGGGGATTTCCTCTCTGTACAGAGTCTCATCATTGTGTTATCAGACCAACTGCGGTGGTGTCATCTGAAAACTTCAGAACCCTGTTAGAGGAGTGGCTGACTACACAGTCATGGGTGAAGACTGTAACAAGAACCTGACTATGCACGAAGCCCTGTGGTGTCTTCAAATTAAGACACCCACTAATAGCACGTGCATATTTAAGTTTTGGCAAAAGGAATTTAGTTTGCTTTGTTTTTCAGTCATTTAGGTAGATTTTTTAAGCTTGTAGGATACATTGTATAGGATACATTCTTACCCGTCACTGTTGGTGGCAAAGGTGTAACCCTTGCTAGCGCTTTGCCCAAGACAGAGGAGAGTTGTGCTTG
>CAEFZY010058828.1:0-39873 GCA_903066815.1 Brachyrhaphis roseni
TATATATATATATATATATATAGCCTATATATTAAGTCTTTTTACTTCTGAAATCCTGGCTTTTACTAATTACCAACAGCATGCAGCAAATACATCAGTAATATTTAAATAATAATGAAACAAAGAAAGTTCTTTGTAAAAGTTACTAATTTGCTGGCTGCAAGATCAGTGACCAACTCGCCAGGTTGCAGGCTACCCATTGCCACTTTGTCAGGTTTTGCTCTTGCTTTTCCGTCGCACCTGTCTAAATGTGTTAATAATTCACCATGGCTGTTCTTCCTACAGGAATAAAATGTCGCTCTCATCTATCCTTTCTGCTGATGCCATCGACAGCGCCATCAAGGACTGCCAAGGTATCCTTTTTCACTAATATATCTTTTTGATCTCTTTGTACACATGTACAAGGTGCCACTGACAATGGATTAGATGGCTCAATCAAATAATTACGCACGTATTCAAAGTGCTTTGGTAAAGTTCTTTATTCTACTTAGCATTAAGGATGCTTTCCTTCAGAATTACTTTCTCTAAACTTCAGATTTGATCTTCTAGCTTCAGCACTGTATAGGTGAAACATAAACACAACGTGCCAAATATTCATATATTCTCTGACCTTTTTGTCAGAGAATATTTGAATATTTGAAGGAAGTCTGCTCTTTACAGAACCATTTTTTTTTCTCTCAGATTAGCTTTTTTTGTTCCTTGAGGGGGAGGTTTGTTTACACTGGTTGTAAAATACAACTGAAGTAATATCAGTTAAAAAAAAAAACAAGAAGAAGAAAGAAAAAAAAAAGACAAACATGAAACCTTAATTAATCTAAACTAGAATTACCAAGTGTCAAATAAAGTTCCAGTAAATTTTTTATTTATTGAATAAAGAATTTAACAGTATATATAAATTAATGCTTCAAAAATGATGGAGTTCCTGACTAGAAAGTAAAACGTTTTTGAAACTTAACAATATTTGTTAAGTGGCTTCTACTGTGCAGAAGCCACACATTTTGAGCAAGATTATTAAGTCATTTAAACGTATAAATAGTTGCTTCAGGTAACCAGTGGCGCATCTGCAAGTAGTCATTAACTCTATTTTTAAAGCTCTAAATATAACTAATGCAAAAATCATCCCTCTCTATAATTGTTGCATGACAATATTTCCAAGCCAGGACAGTCTTTAGTAAAATCTTTATACCTCTTCTTGCAGCTCCGGACTCCTTCTGTGCAAAGAAGTTCTTCCAGTTGTGTGGCCTGAGCAAGAAAAGCCCCCAGGATGTGAAGAAAGCTTTTGGGATCCTGGACAATGATGCCAGTGGGTTTATTGAGGAGGAAGAGCTGAAGTGAGTCGTCAACATTTTTTGTTTCCTGTGAAGATTATCTTCATCTTCTAGAAGAAAAAAACCCGCAGTAATCCTCATCTCTTTGAAAGAAAATCAAATTTCTTCTTTGTATCCTTCCACAATACACGTTCTCCTTCTACACAAATCAGATATGCATATATGTTCAAGTGGTTATAGCTAATTTTTCAGTATGCCTACATGTGTATTTTGGGCATTTTATTTATTTTTTTTCCCCATCTGATTCAATAAGACATCAGTTAAATTTCCCAAATTGTCCTTGAGTGCTTTTTTGCTGTTCATTCGGATGAAAAGTTTGCTCTGGCTTCATGCATCTTCTTTTCCTCCCATCAGGTTTTTCCTCCAGAGGTTCCGCCCTGGGGCTCGGGTCCTGACGGACAAGGAGACCAAGGCCTTCCTGAGTGCTGCTGATGATGATAGCGATGGGAAAATTGGAGCGGAAGGTGAGAATTTCTGTTTGGATGGCGTGTCATTCCAAAATACAAATAAGTCAGAGCCCAAAAGAGAACTCCCTAGTCAATATTTTTGTGTGGAGCTCTCATTAATCTGCTTCGAAGCTAAGTGGGCTTGAACTCCAAAATGGGTTCACGAATAGGACCTTCTTGGGTTGATTGAATGCATGCTATATTGCCAATACCAGTCATGTCTCCTACGTAAAAAAAAAAATATATATAAACTTTAAATCTGTGAAAAATAACTAATCTCATCTGGGACAATTTTTCTGAGGACAGTTTGTTAGATTAGATGAAACATTTCTGGTTGAAGCGATTGAACAATCTTGTCATTGGTGAACTATATGATAGCAAAACTATGCTGCTAAAATTTGGAATTGCTCATAAATCTTTATGCTGTAATATATAATCACCTGTAATATAAATATATCTTTTTTCCCCACAGAATTCCAAGCTCTGGTTCTGTCCTAAACTGGTGAAAATACCTCCATCTAGATCTCATCTTAGCCTTCGGTTGAACACATAAAGGGCTCCTACTTTAGTACTTTAGTTATTTTCAACCTAGTTAAACAAAACCCTTCCTAATGTCTTCATTTCAATGTATTCCTTTTCACTAATATCTACGTGCCTGTCATGTTTTTAGCTTTTTGGTTCTTCATGTGCTTCAGACCATCACAAAGCTGTGTTGCCCAAACTAATAAGCACCTATCTGCTAAAATAAAAGGATAAAATCTAATCCTAATTGCTTGTCTTTCCTTCTTTATATTTAACATTGTCTTAGATTGAAATTTGAGTTAAAGTGGTTTAAATAGAAAAAAAAGTCGAGAATACAGACAAAGAAAATTATACATAGCTCTTTTTCAGTACAGAGGTGTCCTTGAATGTGCACTTTCTCTCGCACACAGTAAATAAGATTAAATATCAGATAGTATTGGGTACATAAGAAGTCTACTGTGTATGTGCACTACAGATGTGTGTGTGCCTGTATTTGGGTGTGGAGGAGGCAGAAAAATCATAGATCTGTGGAGCTGTGGGGCCAGGGGAAAAGTAGCTGGAGGGGTGACCTTGCTGACCACCTGAGTGTCACTGTGGTCGGATCGAGTGGCTCCTGACCTCAGCTTTGTAAATAAACTCCGACACCGCTCCGGCTGGGAAAACAAAACACAGGCGCAAATAAAAACCTTTGCATTTGCAAAATACATATGGGAATTTCGACACATATTGTGTCGAATGCCTTATATGCAAATAAGGCATCTATCTCTGCATTATGCTAACTGGAAGTGCACATTCTCAAGGAGTGCTGGTTCAGAAATTTTTGGAGAAGAATAATTGAAACAGTAGTTTATCATATTGGCCACTCTGAAGTTCCTCCTTCCACCACACTTTCAAATCAGTACCACACTGCATTTTTACCCTCTGCACTTACAGGATTCAAGGAATTAACATTAACAACTACCTCACTCTTCTCCCATCCGAGTACAGAGTAGCAGTTTTAGAGCTCCCACTTTAATGTTGTTACAATTATCCCTAGATTGCAGGGGGGAACCTGACTATTAGAGCACACACCTGATATTCACAGCTACCCCACGGGATATACCCTGGCATTAGAATGAGGTCATGGTCACCAATGTAGATTCTGCAGTTATACATTTAGCAGCTTCATTTAAGCTGCTTGCAAAGATATGCTACTTGGTCTTGTCACTTTTATTGAAAGGATGTTTGGACTTCTTTTTAGACATTTCACAGTAAATTGAAGTGATACAAAACATTGTTTCACAAACATTTTAATACCTGATGAACTATTTAACATTTTGTCACAATACAACCACAAGCCCTTTTTTTTTATTATTGGGAGCGGTATAAACCAATATAAGGGAGTGCTTATTTGTAAGTGGAAATAAATCAATACATAGTTTTCAATATTTCAATGTAACCTAACATCAGAAAATTGTGTGGATTTGTGATCAGCCCATCTGACTCTATAATTTGCACAAAGAATTTTGCTACAGTTTTACCTGCAAGTAATTTGGGGTACATCTTATGAAAACAGAATGAGCAAACGTTTCAGTCTTATGGTGTGCAAGATTAGATTTTCTGCTCATTCTTTTCTTTTTGTTGGTGCGTCACTGGGTGAAATGCAGTAATCTGACAAACAATATGTTCATCATGGGCGAAGAGGTTGTGGAGGAGCATAAGGGTCTCGATGTTCATCTGGACAACAGACTGGACCAGAGATGGAACAGTGAAGCAGCATACAAGGAGGAACAGAGCAGACTGTACTTCTTGAGGATGCTTAGGGTCCTTCAGTGTTTGCAGCAAGATGTTGCATATCTTCCATAAATCTATTTTGGAGGGTGCAAAATATTCTGTCATTATCTGTTGGGGCAGGGTCATCAGAGGGTCATCAGCTTGCTAAGCTTAAAATAGGTTGACTTTGTTCTGAAGCCTTTAGAGAGGTTTGTGAAAATAGTTGTAGTTTATTAAATGCAGTACATAATGGACAATCCTGGGCATTCTCTTAATAAGACTATAACCTAACATTTATCATCACATTTGAAGAAACTTGAATACATCAATTTGTGCCTATTCTGTTTGTGCCTGTTTTTCAATGTAATTTTTCTTTGGAATTAATAAAGAAATTTTGAGTCATTCTATGAGTTCTTAATCAGTTATTGATCTCGCTATATATTGTCTATTGAAACTAGGTACAGACTTTGACTGGGCCATTCTAATTTATAATTATCACATAATCTCAATCACTCTGCTTTAGGTTCAACTGGTTTTTAGGGTCATTTTCCTGCTGGAAGATGATTCTCAGCCTTTACTCTCAAATCTGTTTTGGCGTCCAGTAGCTTTTTTTCTGAAAAAAGGCATTTCCATAGGATGATGCTGCCACCACTATATTCTACAGTGGAGATGGTCACAATGTTTGGTAAAAAATAGAAAAAAAAATCAGTTTTGGTCTCATTTGCACAAATCACCTTCTTTCCCATGTTTGTTGCATCCTCCTCACTTGAGGCACTGTACTGCAGTAACGGTTGTTAGATATATTATGTTAAACACTTACTGCTCACAGACAGTGAGAAAATTAATTAAATTATCAGGCATCCATAGCTGCTGTTATCAGTTTCTGATTCTAATCTGTGCAGCGGGGTAGGGGTGTTTGGGGTGAGGGGAGACCACTGCGCTGGAAGAGGGACGAGCCTGGGGGAAGCCAAAAGGTAACACAACCCAAGCGACACACAGTGGATCAGTGACCCCTGCGGGTCAGGAGCCGGGAGCGGTAAACAGGAAGGAAACGTGAGCCAACAAGTCGACACTGACGGCGGGATGTGCTGGTGTGGGACAGCAACGCGAGGTAATGTGACAAGCAGTTTACCTGGACTCAAGGGCAGTGGGAGGTAGAGCAGCAGCAGAGAACATGGATCTGTTTCTGTGGAGAAGACAATGTGAGAAAAAATGACAAACTGCAGCAGTTTTGGAAGCAGGCTTTGTTTTCAGTCATCATTTGCCAAGGTCTTAAAAAATCTACTTACATCTCACTTTTCATTGGTAAAAATGTGAATAAAGCTGTAAAATAAAAATATTTTCATGTGTAATCTTAGAGTTAAGTTTAAGAAAACATTATTTGGAATACATTTATTCAGTTAAGGGAAAATATACTTTTTAGTTTGCAAAATGATCAGTGGTGCAGTACTACAAAAGTAAGTATGATAAGTTTTTAGCTATTTAGATTTTATTTTTCTCTACATATGTTGAAGTGTAAATTTTAATGTCAAGTCACCTTTTCCTATTTTTATGAGGTACAATTATGGCACAGCAAAGAGGCTCGGTTATTATATCTACCAGCCAGTATTGTTGAGGAAAATACAATTGTCCAATATTGGACATCTTTACCTATTGATGTCTTTGGAAAAAAAATAAATAAAAAATGATATATGGCATTGATTCAGCCTAATGCTAAAAAAAAATTAAGAACACATTTACCTCTAGTATGCATCATCTCTTCATACAGTAACTTCAAGAACTAAAGATAATGACATGTTCTACAGTTGTGTTAGATATGAAATTTTGAATTCTCAGAAGTTTTGGGAATCTTTTGTCATTTTTTAAAAATAAAGACAAATATAATTTTAAGTATATGTGGAATCCGATATGCTAACTATGAAGCATAGTTTTGTTCAGCTGTCACTGGTCCATAGCTTTCAAGGGTTTTAAAGGAACGTTGCAACCAGGAAAAGAGTTTGAAATGTTGAGCAGCACATGTTTAAAACAAAAATATTCCTTCCACTGAGACAACATAATTACAACTAGTAATTATGTGAAAGAGAACATCACTATAATCCATGCAAAAGTACAGTATGAAGTCAAATTTGTATCAGTGAATACTTAGCAATCCAAGGCTGAATATCGTAGTTACCTAACAGCTGTACCATGTGCTTCCACTGGGAATGGCTTTTCACTCCATTGAACGTCTTGTTTGTCATCCTTGTCATCGTTCCACCACCGGCATCTTAAAAATTGTCCCATTTCTTCACAAAAGTCTACGCGTTTTCATGGAGGCTTCTTCAGCATGACTCCCTCAGCAAAGCTGGCACGCAGCGCTGCCTTCCTCTAACTTTTCTTCTTAGTATTAGCCGCAGCTGGTGTTATTCCAAATTACTGGAATGACCTATTCATCTTTCAAATGTGTCTTGGCATTGTTCTTTTCAAGGAAAATTGTTATACAATATTAAGTGGTAATGACGCTGTAGATGTCTGTTACTGGGCATAATGAATTAAAGACACTAACAGATAAGTTTGAGATAAAAAAAAAAACCCAACAACAACAAAAAACAAATCCACAGAACCATTCAATGAATTAGAATAATATTAAAAAGTGAAATGGATTATGTAGATGAACTGCACAGATGGATGTTTGAAAGCTCTTATTTCTGTTAATTATGAGGATTTTTTCCATGTACAGGTAATAAAAAAATTACATTTAAAATTTGAGTTTTTACATCAAACCAATAAACAATAAAAAAAACAGATATGTGGCTCAATAAAACATATGTTTAATACCTGCTTTTAAACATTATTTTCAAAAGATACTTTTAGCTTAAGAAGAGGGCCTCATTCAAACATATCCCTATTGAATATATACGTATGTATAATTGAAAAGAAGGAGCCTTTTGCAATTCTTTTCATAAAAAGAACTTCATATCAAACTGGAAAATAAATACATATTAAATTCAAACTATAAATATTCATAAAACCAGCCAACAAGAAACTCAAGACACATTAGAAAATCAAGTGACTTTCTTCCTGTAAATAAAAAATAAAACAAAATGTCCAAGCCAGCAAATATTCTGACTGCATTAGGTTTGTTTTACACAGCTATTCTGCAAAGAAAACAGCAAAAATGTAAAACTTCTGTTTACATTTTACAGTTACAGATTTTTCAGATTATGTGAAAGACTAAACTTGTGTGTAAATGCTTATTGGCATCTTAATAATTCAATAATTGCGAAATTGTTATCATTTTGCCAGTGTACTTTTAAACAACTGATCTGTATAGGGAACATGTAAGAAATGTGAAATATCTGTTCATTGACAACTACATATTTTCCTTCATGATTTAAAACATATTTTAATCCTTACTAAAAATCTACTTTAATAATATTTTCATTTATTTGGAAAATTACTTTGAAATGTACAAAATAAAACGTTTTTTAGTCAACGTTGTATGGCAGTGTAGTACCAAGTCAGTTAATGTAATAATACTACTAATAATAATAATAATAATAAAGATTTCTCTCCTTTTGCAAAGTATTCTTGCATTTTCATTCATGTAAATTTGTAATATGCTGTTAATAGTTGCATTTTAATTATACTTTACACATATCGTAACATTTAAACTATGTTTAACTGAGCTAAAAAAAGATGTCATGTGATTGTTAATAATGTAAAGTGCATTTTGTTGGAATTAGGCCTTTGGGACTGACACAAATGCCTACCCTGCTTGATGTGTGGTACCTCAATAATTGATGACCTTGATTCATTGTCACTAAAAACTCATATCAAGAAAGGAATGTCCAGCTCATCTTACTGATTAAGTCTGCCTGAAACTTTAATCCACATCCCATCTTCAGCTAATAACAAGCGGAGGTGCTCACGCAAAACTTGAGAGGTTGAAACACGTGGAGGCTCACACACATTTTCTCTTATTCCCACTCTTTTGGAGCACCCAATATCAGAGACGTTGCTACCTGATATTGTGTATGCAAAGGATCGTTGTGAAAGATTTAACTGCCATCAAAGGACATTTGAATGGGCTTTGCAAACTTACCGTAAGAACTCTATCCATAATGCAGAGGGTGACAGCTCTGTTACCGTTCCTACACAAGCAGAGCCTCTCTTTATGACGTATGTGTGTAGATTCCCTTCATTATTTATGAATGATAGGCTTGAAACATATCAGTGGCCATTCTTGACACACACGGGACATTCGTGGAAGGTGATTTCTTGAAAGGCATTTTGCGCCCAGTCAATTGTTTTTCGTGGAAGCAAGTGATCAGTTGTCTGATGTAATTCAAGGAGTCTCTGTTAGATAGACTGCTGCACGTTTGCAACATGAACTTTTAAGACACACCCTGCTTTAAGCCCTGAGCAGTTGTTACATGTGCTGACGCATCCTCAGACTCGGTAATGGCTGTCATGAAGCATGAGACCGGTACTTTGCAAACTTTTCCAAATGAGAAGGCGCAAATAGGACAAGGTGGCAATCGTCTTCCAGGATAAAGTTGCTGTGCCTTACTTACTGTATGAAGGCAATTTGTCTAGTGGAGGTGCAAAATACTCTAAAATATTCAAATCATTCCATCTTGCTCAAACAACTTGACAAAGTCACAAAGTCAAAATTCACTTTAATGCATTGCCATCTCATGAGCTAGTTAGCAACCTACTGAAGAAGTATTTGTGCTAAAGTGTCCATTGAGTGCAGAGTCTTTCTTCTGTTGTCATATTGACCCTTTGGAAATCATCTCTGCAGCTAAAAATGTAGATATTTGACAACCTCTACTCAGTTTAAACTTTATGTCCGAATTCTCCATTACTGAAAACGTCTTTCCATAGAAACAAGACAGTTAACACAGGCTTCTGAACATAGGTTTTATGGGCTATTTAACAAGTTTGTCTCTGTAGGCAAAGAACTTATGACTGTTTGCCAATTTATATGTTGAATTTTGATCTTGTAAATTCTACGATTCTAGATTTGTGCCACTCATCCTTTTTGGAAATTAAATGTTGTCATCTTTTTTGTTAAATTCTGAACTGAGTTAAAAGCTGCACATTTATAAGACACCACCTAATGGTATTCAATTCTCGGATTCAGACCGATTGCCTTGTTTAGGGTGTTCTAAAGAGCCAAGAATTTGTCTGCACCTCAGGCTTTCTTAGCCACAAGATCTGCCCATTACCTATGAAAACTCCTCCTCTCGCACGTCAGGCTCCTTTGAATTGTGAATAATTTAGTTTTAACACACTGTTGCAATGTTAAACTTAATTGTGCGCAATTTTGCTAGCATCCTTTCTGGTCTAGAATGTTGAACATGAGCAAAATGGGGCACAAGTGTTTATCAGTGAATGTCCTTCTCTACGTAGATGTAATTTTCAACTAATTATCACCACTGGCAGGTAGTAAATTACATTTAAGCTATTCATTTTACTTGGGCAACTTTTTGAAAGAAAAAATTTAAAGGAATAGTTTGACCACACCATACCTTTCACTTTTACTTCAGTAATATTATTTTAAAGCATCACTACTTTTACTTGTGTAAACCTTCCGGATACTCTACCCAACATGGATACCTTGGGTGAATAAAGAAAATGTATATTTTAACAAAAAAATACATGAGACACACATTATGCTGAAGTGAGACCGACTGTTTGTATACAAGCCGTGTTGTTCTAATGCTACTATCTATCTACTTAGCCTGTTGGGCTATTTGGAGATAATGAATATACAGTTACCACCATTGTCAGTGGAAGTACTTTACCATAAGTATTAGTTTCACAGGATTTTTTATTGAACAATTTGTTTAGAGGAGTGTTTCTCTCACATGAATATATTTTGTGAGTATGTTATTTAGTCGTATTCGTTTAGTTTAGAACAGAAGAGTTTGCATGTAACTTAATATTTACATTAGTCTGATTACATCATTTTTAAATTTCACATTGGTTGTTACAGTAACTCAGTCTGGAAGTAGCTTTTTAATCACCTACTTTTTACTCTGTAAAGTTATTGCTTTGATAGCTACTTTATCAAAGCAATAACGTGTCTTACTTGAGTAAGATACGTTGAAGTAGCTCTACTCTTACTTGAGTAAAATTTTGGGCATTCCACCCACCTCCCGATTTTCACAGGATCAATGTTATACAAAAATATCACACCCAAAAACATTGAACTGCTTTATAAATGTTTCTTTAAAAACCATAACCTTTTATTTTTCTGCATTAAAGCACATATTTTTCCCCAGACATTGGAAGTACACCAAACAAATAACCTAACAACTGCTTAGATTACTTGATATTAGACTCTGACCCTAAGAACATTTAGGCAAAGTGGTTTTTGATAAAAGCGTAAGATGAAAGAATTGTAAAAGACATTTATTTTAATGTATAAAATCTTTCAAATGCAAAACCTTTAAATACTTAAATTTCTCAGTGCAAAGAAGGAATCCAGAGATGTATCTAGAGACCCTGCAGTGTAGAGAACAGCATATTTAATAAATTCAGCTCAGAAAACATTAAAGCTGCTCTGACTTTTATTCTTTTTTTGGGAAATCCTAATTTAGGAGATTAGTGTTCTGATCTAAAGGCTCACTATGTGTCATTCTGTTTTTAGGACCACAAATCTGTTTTAAATATAATGTCAACTGATGCAAAACAAAGAAATGAAGATACAATATCTGCATTTAGCAGGACTCAGCTCACCGTTGTAAAGAATGCACATATCATCAAAATCATTGTATTTTGAAAAAAAAGAGCGGTATTAATCATGGAATAACATAAAAAAAAACTATGAATCACACAGAAATATTAAACTATTTTTTATTATTTGTTTCATGTTTGAAAGTAGCTGTACTTGCCAGTTATTTTGTAATCTCATGTACTGCTGTTGTGCGGAAATAATCTGAACGATTAAATGGCGCCCTCTTGTGTTTTGACAACCAAAGTCATGATTCAGTTAAACAGATTTTGATTTTTTTGACTCCTCTACCCGTTTCCACTCACTGAAGAAAGAACAATCAGAATGTAACAAAATGATACATGGTTTATAGTAATGTAAGGTTTTTGTATACAGCCTTGTCAATATGCTGAATCCTGCTGTTGCATTAGGACTTCAAGTAAATATGTAATATACCATAAATTTTGTTAGTGGAATTGATGTGCACTGTTCAAGAATATAGTTTGTATCTGCTGTATGGATTGGTTTCAAATGCTTTAAGTTGTAAAAATTGAACATTTGGAAATATTTCTTGATTTGTTATCATGTTAATATGTTATTGATTTGTATGTTGTTATTGAATTTTTTCAAAAATGACAGAATTTGCATAGACACATTATAATACATATTATAGTATTATAATGTGTCTGATTACATCAGGTATTACAATCAGTTGCTCCTCACTTAAGCAGCCCTTTTACCAGAAACTAACTTCAGTTTTTATTTTCAAAGATTTTTTTTTTACTTGAAAATCATTTGTAAAGGTTCTCTTTCTTGAGGACGAGCATTTCCTATCTGTTATCGTTTCATCTAATTCATCTCAATGTTTTTTTTTTTCCTTCTGGAAATAACATTTATATAAACTCCTAAATGTGAATGACTCTGAGTAAAGTCAAATTCTGACTTCATCAAACTACTAACATATAAACAAGTAAAAAAAGTAGAATGGGAAATATCCGCATGAAAACACCAATTCTATTTTTTTGTGTATTTGGAGATTTCAATAAGTACTTTAGAACTAAAACCAATGAAAAATAAATTTCATTACTTTTAAATTAAAATTGCACACTGTTACATGAAAATTCAAATAAATTTACAAGACAATTTCTATTTTAAAAAAAAGAATAGGTTAAAACTAAATGTTTATTTATTTTAATTTTTTCCTGCCGGATGTGACGACACCGTGGCCTCTCTTTCCGGTGCAGGCGTGTTAGCGGCACTCGCTGCCTGTCAACATCACACCTCTTCAAGGGTTTTAGTGTTTAGTGTTTAAGTGTTTGTCCCTACTGGTCCGAGTGTGCTCCGCCATGTCCATGTACCAGGTAAAGCCCGTCTCTCCGGACATAAAGGTTGATTTGCCCACCTGCATGTACAAGTTACCAAATATCCACACGCGGCAAGAGAACAGCTGCAGCTCGGACCATGCGCTTCAGGTAACCTGGTTTAATTTCAGTCAGGATTTAGAGCTACCAAGCCTCAATTATAACATTGTGCCTTTCCCCCCCTTGTTATGTTTTGGTTCGTCCCAGCTTTTTTATTTTTAGCCAAGTTAGCTTCCTGAGCTTACATTACTGTGAATATGTGAAATCTGGCTGATGCAACCAGTGCTCTACATAGTCATGAGATTATCAAAAGCTAAATGAATGACTTTAGTGACTAAAGATGATAGAAAAATCTACCTTTTAGGTCAACTTAGTGTGTGGTTTTAAGAAAACGAAAATGAAAAACGTCACTACCTAGATTTAACTTGGCCCACTAAGAAATAATCACTTTCTGCAAAAGGGATGCTGAGCTGCTGATGAAAAATGTATTATTGTGTCAAAAAGATGAGATTTTTCACAGATTTTTTTTTTGTTGCATCTTATCACTAAGGTAACTGCTGGCTGAGATTTTTTTCTGATCAATAATAAATCTCTCAATGGATGTTTGCTGTGATCATGGTTATGATCCGCGTTTACTTAAATAGTTGTTGAAATAGGATCAGAAAGAAAATCAATCTATATAACTATATAATATCTTTAATAAAATATATATATAAAGATATATATTATCTAAATGAACGCCTTTAGTGACTAAAACCAACAGTCCATCATTAAAGACAAACAATGTGTCATTTCTGATCTTTGGCACACTGTGCTTAATTTGTTGTTGGTTTAGTAGAACAGGTTTAGTAACAAAATGGATTTCTTAAGGTAGAACAGCTGACTTACAGAATACTCTGACTGAACAAGTTTCCTGGGTTTTTTTTTTTTTCTGACTTGATGGAGAAAGAATGTTCCAAGACTACAGTATTGAACTTTGTAATACTCAAGTCTTTTGGCATTGTTTTTCATATTGTTTTCGAAACATTACCTCCCTGCTATGCTTATTCTAATCCCAGCTTTATGTAAATGTCCATTTTTTTTTTCTTAAGGATAACACAACATTTTGTGATGTAACAGTGTGTTAAATAAAGTACTTTTATAGTTTATTTTTATTTTCTCCGAAATGGCGGACAGGCATTTCTATTTCCTGAAGCTGTTGCCACTCCTCTGATGGAAGAGTTAAAGATGGAGGCAAAGCTTCCTGTAAATACTGCTGCGTAGTCCCTGTTTATCAGTGTTGTTCTGTGGAGCAGTTTACCCAACTTACCGTTGTCAGCAAAACCTTCTCGGTGCTCCTTCGCAGTAATATCCAAGTGTTTCTTTTCCTTTCTGTCCAGCAAATGTGTAGCATCTAAAGCTTCCCCTTAATAACTATTTAATGATATTTCCTATAATGGAAACTCTAATATGGAAATGTGTTATTTATTTAGATACATATTCCAAAAATTAGGCCCTTATGAAATCATAAAGTATCTAGGCCAGGTAATTAGCAAGGAATGCAAAAGTTTTTCTTATTTTTTATTTCTTTTTAATAGTTAGTATTTAGGGATTTGTTGTTATTGTTAGTCGTCATGTTAATGTATTGGTTAAATGCAGTCACTTCAGCTTTGCAAAGCTAAAATACGTCTTTCGATCTTTCTGTCTTTCCAGAATGGCGACGTGGACCCAGCAGTCAGGGCTCTGGAGGCGCGTCAGGATGAGATCATGAGGAAGCTGTACGAGTTGAAAGCAGCGGTGGAAGGCCTCGCCAAGACTGTGACGACCCCAGATGCAGATCTGGATGTGACTGTCAGCAGCAGTCTCTCCTCACAGAGCTCCAGCTGTGACATCTTTAAAGCAACTAAAAACCTGGACGCACTGCTGGGGAAGGTAGAGAAGTGATGCATGTTATAGCGTGTACAGCTAACTGCGCCATTAGGGCTTTTAGATTTTGGAGAAATCGTAAGACTCTACTAACTAGCTCCACCTATCGAGATCAGAAGTAGTCTTGGTATATTAGAAGATTTGGACAGACAGTTTCCCATTTTTGGATGTTGTAATGCTTTAACTGTAATAGAGAAATCGACTTATTACTCACAACTCATTTTCCTTCGTCCATTTAGGACCTGGGCGCTCTCCGTGACATTGTCATAAATGCAAACCCTGCGCAGCCTCCCCTCACCCTGCTAGTTCTCCACAGCCTGCTGTGTCAGCACTATCGGGTTCTCTCCACTGTCCATGTCCACTCTTCGGTCAGCAACGTGTCGCCACAGCTCCTGTCCTGCCTGGGTCCCAAAGACGCAGACAGTTACGCTCGCCATATGTTCCAGCTGGGCTTCACCCTCATATGGAAGGATGGTAAGGGGGCACTGACACAGGTGCATTATAGTTATGTTCAGCCAGGTTCAGACTACAAGATTATTCTTTTATTTGGGTAGAGATCAAGACTGCACAAGATGAATTGGAATACTATTTCTCAATGGTATGACAGTAATATCTGTCAAAATTAGCTTATGTTTTTCTGAGCTTTAGCTTCCTCTAAAAGTAAACAACAGGTGTAGGAATGGAACGCTGGAAAGTCTACTAAACCTGCAAAATATATTGTTGGCATGTTGAATTTGCATGCACAACACTTGAAATATTGCATCCAAAAAGTCCTTTGGTATTGCCATTTTACACTTGTTGATATTACAGTAATGACTGCAGCACATTGTGCAGGTCTTGTAGAGATTTTGTGAAGCTCAGACCTGCAAATACCAAAAATTTTTTTCCATTTTCTTCTTGATGATCCTGCCCTATTATCACTCAAAATCTGTTTGTGCTAGTGTTAACGGACTGGAAAAAGCTTTCCACAGACCAGCCACCAATAAAGTTTAGTTACTTATCGTCCTTGTTGAAGACACTCACAAGCCCCTGACTTATTATTTTTTGTCATCTACAGTTCTCTTGCACAAAAGTGTTATTTATGTGGTTAGGGATAAATAAATACACCATCATCCGTGTAGCTCTTTGAGATTTAATCTGTTTTGTTTACATGTGTTTACACCCCTGAGGCTGTAATATTATTGCACATAGGAAACAACTTTCTGGGTCCATGCTTTTTTCACTCTCCTCTATTCTTTCTGTATATTTGTTGGCTGTAGTATTCTTTTCATTTCTTGTTTCTTATTAGCTGCTACTGCTCCTGACATCTCAAGTCAACAACTGGCTCCTTCATTAGATTTAGCATGCCAGATATTTGGTCAGAGACTGAAAGTTGTCATATCACGTCCTTTGATTGTCCAAATATGATGAATTCTAATTTATCATTCAGCTGCAAGTTTTTTTTGCAATGTGTAGAGTTTATTCAGTCCCCTGCAAAAGTAATCATACCCTTTGAACTTCACGTTTTGTCACAACCATAAATTTCAGTGTATTTTACTGTTTTGTGAAGGCCTCGCAGGTGTCTCGCAGGACATTAGGGAATAACATCACAAAGACCAAGAAAACACCAGAAAAACTAAGCAAAGTGGAAGCAGGGGTAAAGTTGTTAATATTTTTCCCTGTTGCCATTTTTTTCCGTTGTGATGGAAAACGGATTTTGTACCTCACATTTTATGAAACTATGTTAGCAGTAAAATATATAGTTCAAATGTCAGGGCAGAAAATGTCTTAAGTAAAAGTAAAATAAAAAAATAAATAAAGAAACAGTGCATATGTGATTTTAAATTCTGCATTAATGCATAATAGTATAATAGCCTGTGTGGTTCATCTGTGCTGAACCACACAGGCTTAACACACATCTGTGCTGTTTAATTTGGATGTAATTTCATGTGAAAGCAAGTGGGCAGATTGCTGCTCAGCTTGTCTGATATTATAAAACTTAATTACTGTACTATTTACCAGGTCAAAGTAATTACAAGAAACGATAAGACATGAGCTTTCAAGTAGGTGTTCAGCTGCTTTGTGGAGTGATTAAGAGGTGGAACTTTATTTGATCGATGGCTGTAATTATCAGGAACAAAACTACCTGAAAGCAGTAGAATAACGAAAACAGCAAAAATATTTTATGTTGTTTCTTACCTATAAGCGTTGACATTATGCTGTCATTAAAAGTTAAAAAAAGGAACAGATTTGTTAGTTACAGATACATTTTAAATGTGGTATTCTGGTGACCGGAATGATTTTGTGATTAATAAGTCCAATTTCATTTTCTCAGTTAAATTATGAAATAAAACTAGGAGGAGGTGTGTTGCCTTCAGTTGTCCAGCAGACCCTCATTGACATTCTCCATAAGAAGGGTGGAAAGTTAAATGGAAGGAAAAAGTGTGGTCACGAAAAGGTGCACAGGCAACATCTTGAGCAACCTGAGATTGCCTTCATGCCTTCCTGCACTGATGATGTTGTTCATGTGATATGCGAACGTACATTTCAACCAGAAAACACTTTATTTGATTTTCAACTTTTCTTTGAAACTGAATTTAGAATTTTAATGAACAGTTAGCTCTCATCAAAATTAATAGATACTTGTAATTTATCATTCTGTGTTTTGAATGTATATGAACGTCTCTTTTTTAGTTAAATTACTGAAATTAATTTCCTTCTTGGTGATGATTGGATTTATTGAAAAGCGCCTGTATGCTTCTTTTTTCTCCTTGTTTGTTCGCAGTTCCCAAACTGGAAATGAAGTTCAGCGTCCGCAACATGTGTCCCATTGAGGGCGAGGCCAACGTAGCACGCTTCCTCTTCAAGCTACTCGCTCCCTACCCCAGCGACCCCGCTATGGCTACGCTGGTGGACAGCTGGGTGGACACGGCTTTCTACCAGCTGGCAGACGGCAGCGCCAAGGAGCGGGCCACTGTCCTGCGGGCCCTCGGCTCCGCTCTGGGTCGTGCCCCCTGGCTCTGTGGGCCAGAGTTCTCCCTGGCCGATATTGCCTGCTACTGCTGTTTGTCGCAGAACGGCTCAACATCCGCCACCGCCGCTAACGTTCAACGCTGGATCAAGTCCTGCGAGAACCTGGGCCACTTTGGTCCTGCCAAGCTCCTCCTAAAGTGACCAGGGCTTTTCTGGGACCACATGCAACATAACAGAGGGACATTAGAATAAAAAAATTATCTTGGCTATGTCTTGAACTCCTTCTAATTCTTCCCCACCCTATTGTAGTGTACTGACAGACTCGGCGGGTAAAGTCATGTTAAAGTATTTATTTCTGCCATGATACTTTTATTAAACAGGGGGGAAGCATGAGAGGATTGCATAGACAAGCACTTGGTAAATTAAGTTTAAGTACTGAGGGAGGTAATAAAACAAACACAATGACTACGCACCCTCCTCCAACTTTGTGCCTATTATGATCCTGTTCTAAACGTGTGTTAATGTGTGGGGTGTGACTAGGTCTTTTCACAAGTAATACTTTATACTATTTGTTTTCTTAAAACATTAAAAAGACTTAAATTTGGATCAAACTTTAAACTTGGCTTTGTTTTGCCCTTTTGTTCCCTTTATTTAAGTTATTAAGAAAACAACATGGTTATTTCTGTAGTTCACATCTTTGCTCAAAAGGAGCAGAAATATAGGTTGACTTAATATACTTCCAAATATACTTTGTCATTTAATACCTTTATGTACTTCATGATGATATCCTGCTGAATGATGACCAAGGAATTAAATGAAAGGTAAGAAAATACTGAGCAGTGTTTGCTCCACCAAACCTTAGGATCTTCCAACAGTTGCAGGGGAATCTCAATAAATTAATATATCAAAAAGTTATTTTATTTCAGTAATTCAATAATGTGAAACTCCTATATTTAGTGCTGTGCTGAATATGCATGCAATACTTTGTTGGGACTCTGCAAAAATCAACCTGTGGCTCTGCTGAAGTGTTAAAGTACAGGTTGACTTAATGGGTCCTTTTGCTTGGCACATAGATTTATTTTGGCCTTACAATATTGAATCTGGTATTTTGACAAACTACTGATTCCAGATGATCAGTTCTGCTTGCTGGCCAATCAAACACATACCATGATACTTAAACCAGATATTGTATTTTTTGGAAGTGTGGGGAGGTGCTAACAGCTGGAAAATAAAATCAGTATCTACCTGTGGTATGTGGATTTCCAAATTAAATGTAAAATGCTTGTTAATATACAAATTTGGACCACAGATGCTTTTCCCTCTTTAAATCCGGTTCTTCTGTTCAGTCTCTGGTTTAGGAGTAGCCTGGCAATTATATTTTGTTTGCCGAAATGGCAGCTAAAACAAATTTTCATGTTGAAACAGCACAAAGGTACAGATTGAGAGGTCTCTAGCTTAAAAAACAAACAATTTTTGACTTATCACTAGTTTGTACTGTGACAGTTTGGGATTTTCTGCATAACTTTTGTTACTTATTCAATTAACTTCTCATCATCTGATGTGTGCAGTAAAATCCTGCCTCACTGTTAGAAGTTTCTCAGTAGTCCATGCCTCTGTGGCTGTTATATGTTAAGGGACCTCTCTTGAATTTGCATACCTTAACATTCATACATGCAATAACACTGAAAGAAACAACCTAACACTATGATTTCTCATTCTCTCTGTGAAATGGTTCTGGATTCTCCCCAGAGTTTTCTTTTTGACAGCTTCGGTCCGTGCAGAGCCTGCGCAGAAATGTGTTTGTATTCTCTGACAGGCTAATGTTGGTCTCCAGGCAGCTGTCTGACAAGATGAAAGCTCTTAGCTGACATCTGGGCACATGGCATGGAATACACTTGAGACGCTGCAGCACTGGAGTTTCGCTATCTGTGAATGTCTTGCTTATAAATACAGGCATCTATGAACACCAATCAGTGTATGCTGATGAAGCCAAAGCTGCATACAAATACAGTTCTTTACAGAAACTTTCACCATGGATATGAATGTAATGTTAAATCTCACACAATTTCAACTTTGATTTAGACATGGAAAGTCTTAAGCCTTACAAATACTCTATCCAATGTCTCATTAAGTCGCCTCTTGACTGCAGTCTTTGGTCATCTACAAGTGTTTAGGGCAATTCTGGCTGAATATTTGATCAGTATCGGCAGAATTAGCAGTATCTATCTGTTTCCCATTCTTCTGTAATTCATAAAAATGGCTAATTTCTTGGTGCAAATGCACAAACTCTTAATTCAGCCTTGTGTGTGTATCTATATATAGAGAAAAAGAGAGCAAGAAAGTTAAAACTGTCTTAAACTGTAAGTTAGCAGGCTTCATTGCTAATTGCCTTTTTGTTAGTTCAAATGGGACAAAAAAAGCAGAGACACATTCAAACATGTTGTTTTGTTTGCCTTTTTATATACGATATAAAACATACAGAACAACATGCATTCATACTGGACAGCTGTATAAAAAAATAGCCCAACCAAAAGACAAAATTCTTTCAGTTTAGCTTTTTGGGCTTATCTAAACTCATAAAAACAGCACAATAGGAAGATGCTTTTGATCAGCTCATTCTTTCTAAATGTCAGTGGTAATGATTGTCAATCAGATATTTCCTTTTCATTATACCATTGTGGAGGAGCAGAAGTATGCTTCACTAATAAAAAACAAGGAGAGGAAGGAAATGCATAAAACACATCTAGGCTAAAGTGCCTGAAATGAGATGTTTTATTATTTTCAGTCATGATTTAGCACATTATGGTTTGATTCTACACAAGTTGAAAGGTTGGGACAAAAAAATCATTCTGTTAACAAAGGACACACGCTGCTGTTGTATCTTAAAAGCTGAATGCGTTCGAAGTAGTCGTCTGTCAGAAAGTTTCTCTGCGAGGTCATGAGGTTGCCCTTCTGGCTGAAGAGGCGCTGGACGGGGGCCGTCGAAGGCAGGGTGGTGTTGTATTTGAGAAAAAGCTGCTTCACTCTGGGGAAATCCTGCAGACACTCGAGGCTCTTTCCCGTTCCCTCGACATACTTGCGGATCTCGTCCGTCACTCCTCGCTGCTGGTTCTGAGTGGAGGTCTTCGCCGACCCGTAGCTGAAGAAGTCGTCCTCGGATTTTATTGTGGACAGGTTGCGGCTGGTGTTGGCCTCGGGCACGTCAGAGGGCTCCATCTGGGAAGCCTCGGTGGCCAGCAGGGAGCACATCTCCTCCCTTTCGGAGGCCGCCATCCACCACAGGCGGAATTGCGGGGTAGTTGCCGTGGCGATCTTTGCCTCGTTGTTGGAGAAAAACTCCTGAAATCTAACATCGATCGCCACGGCAATGCTGTTGATGACGTCGCCAAAGTATTTGGCTGCGTCCTTCTGCTCGTTTAGCTTGTTCTTCAAGCTCAAGATGGTTGGGATGACAAGACCAAGGTAGCACTTCTGCTCCGCTTGGAAGAGTTCCAGCGCAAATGCGAGAGGGTGGAACACAGTCACATATTCTTTGAGGAAGGCCATTTCCTCCGGCAGCAGGCGGGTGACCTCCAGACGGGCACAGAGCTCTGTCAACTCCCGCTCACTGAGGGAGATGATCTTCTGCACAGCACAGTACTCCACGTTCCAGCGGACAACAGCTGGGACGACCAGTGGCATCTTTCTAATCTCCTCTGCCACTTCCATTCCGACCTGGACATGGTGGCACTTGTTCCATATGGAGAACACCTTGGTCATAGAGCTGTAATGAAGCTGACACATGGGCCCCTCCGAGATGGCCTGCCAAAAGTCCTCAGTGATGATCTGCTCCAGGGCGTGAGACGCGCATCGCTGCACCGGAGGCAGGAACAAGAGCATGTCCCGCTCTCGCTCACCCTCCAGTATGGTTCTCACATTCTCGAAGAACCCAAAGTCGTCATCTCTTTCCTGACTGTCCGCCATAAACTCTCTGAAGAGGCTGGCAAAAGCGCTGGCGTTGTCGGTGACCGTGGTCTGGACCTTATTTTCGATATTGTACGCCACATGGGTGTCGTGTATCCGCCCAGCGATGGAGTCGTATGTGATCGTGTCCTGCAACCGTGGGAACCCCAGAGCGGCAGACTTTCTCTCCAGGGACTCCGGATCGATCCAGTGGCACGTAATGCCAAAGAAGCTCCTGTCGTTGGCCGTCCAGATGTCTGCTGTGGTGCACACGTACTGGATGCTGCTGAGCTTGACCAGCAGCTCCTCCCGCATTCTGGTGAGGCCTTGGTCCACTTTGGTGAACAGGGTCACCCTGTCCATAACCTTTAGCCCCTCTGTCAAACCTGTGATCAGCCTCTGGAAACCGGGCTGCTCCAGTACATAGAAAGACTGACAATCCTCCACGATGAAGCTGAAGATGAGATCATCAATCTTGGACTGGGTCAGACATTTAGAGATGATCTCTGCTTTGAGTTTTTTCAGCTGGCAGTGTCTGCTTTCCTCACCGTTGTACTCCTCCTTCTTCCTCCCTCTCTTTGCATCAGGCCTGGCTTCACAGCCCAAGTGTGTTCTCTGAAAGAAACAAAGACCTGTTTCAGGGTGGATGTAATATAACTTTGTGCAACTTTAGAAACTTGTGCAATACAAAAAAACCGAGAAAACTATCGAACAAGCAGCTGCCTTATTTTTTTGGAGGAGTCTGCAGCGCCATGATTGGACCATGTGTAATGTTATTCATTAGGAGAGCTGTTCATTCATTTACTCGGTTTTTAAACCACAACACAAACTGAGCTGGAGAGCTTCACATTCTTCACGTTTATCTAACTTACGTCTAAATGCTTCTTTAGGTTTGACGTGGAGGTTTTCGACGTGGACAGCAGATTGACCCTCGGCAGGCACAGATTACATTGGACGATGATATTTTTCCCCTGATCAGCCTTGTACGTGAAATGGTGGCGATAACGCCAAGTGTTAATGGCCGATTTAGTCTCCCCGCAGATATCACGCTGCTCCACATCCATTTCAGACGCAAAATCTGCCGCTAAAGACGAGCTAAAGCACAAAAAAAGTATCGTAATCCGATTTAGTAATCTTGATTACACGTAAAGTAACGCTGGCTGTGAAGAAATCCTCATGAAAAAAGGGGCAGGCCTTTGTTTCCATGTTGCTCAGCAAGTGGGAAAGGAGAGGACGCCTACGTCATCTTCCTGTTCGCGAGCGCGTCAGCGCAATGCTGAAGTGGGTTAAGTGCGCATGCGCCTCAAAGAAACGGACCCATAGTTGTTACGTCATAGTCAAGATCTGTTATTTTAAGGTGCACCTTTTTTTTCCTCTTTATGTGTTGGAGCTACCTAGTGCCACCATTAGGTGGTAGAAGGTAAAATATTAGTGTTTGAATAGACAAATACATGATCTATAATAGATATTTGAGGCAAGTTTGGTAATTGAAGAGAATTTTTTTTGTTTTAAATTTTATTATAAAACACATGTCACATTTGTAACCACATATTGTGCAGAATTTGAAACTAAATCCTATATGTTCTTATCTTTTTGAAAAAGATGCCTTAGTTAGACTAACTTTAGTCAACCTTATGCAGTGTTTTTCTGCTTAAGCTTTTGAGGAGATTTTGTATTGTTGATTATGAAATCAAAAATACCATCCAATGTCTGAAAATCAGAATATTAAGATCAATAAAAAAATTATTTTAAAGAGAAATATATTCTGAATAATCTGGTCATTTTTAGGAACTCAGTGCCTAGTTGGTCCTTCTTTTACTTGAATTGTTTCATCAATATAGTGAGATGTAGAATATCTGCCTGTGTAACTGCTCAGATGTAGCAAGGTTGCTTTGATTGCTGCCTTTAGTTCATCTGCATTGTTGACTCTGGTGTCTTATCTTCTTCTCAACAATACCCCATAAACTCAGTCTCAGGTCAGGCCACTTTGCTGGCCAACCAAGCGGAGTAACACCATGATCACTGAGGCAGCTCTCAGATATCTAGGTAGATTTTTACTTTGGATATCACAAAACACAGAGGACTAACACCAGAACATGACATGGAACACCAAATCATCACTGACTGTAAAAACTTCACCCTGGACTTCAAGCAGTGTGAATTCTGTGCTTCTTCACTCTTCATCTGAACTCTGTGACACCGATTTCCAAATGAAATACAAACTTCAATCACATCTGAAATAAGAAATTTGACCTCCTAAGCATGCAGTTCAGTTTCTTCTCTCCTTCTCCCAGGTAAGACAATTGTGACGTTGTCCCAGAAACAGAACATGATTCGTCTGTGAGTCAGTCCACTCCTTGGGAAGATCCTTCAAACCATTAAATAGATTTTGCTTGACATGTGTTAAGTCAGCAGTCTTTCCCATGACTTTGTTGCACTGAGAGACCATTTAGAGGCTCAGGAAATCTTGGCAGGTGTTTTAAGCTAAGTAGCTTATATGGTGTTCCACCATTAGTTTCCAATATTCAACTTTCTGACAATATTCTAAATGTCAGAGACACTGAATTCTTTGACTTTGTTATCTCTAAGTTGTGATAATCTACATTGCAAGATGTAAAGGCTTGTAATATTTGTGACTTGAGTAATAACTCTATATAATATTTATAACGTGTGCCACAAACCATGTGGATACTGTAAAGCTGTGAAAGCAAAATTTGAATCCAGTCAATACACAAAATATTGTCAACTCTACCGACCAGTCTGAACCCACAACATGGTGAAACATGGTGGAGGCAGCATCATGCTGTGGATATTTTCTTCAGCATGGACAGGTAACCAATCAGCATTGACAGTGTTGTGGAACAACAAGGAAACCCTGTAGATAATCAGTTAGACGCTGCAAAACACCCTGTTAGACCAATAACTGAATGGTTCAGATTAAAGTATTTGCATGTGCAGGAATGGCCCAGTCCAAGTCCACATGTAAATCAACCAAATCACAATGTCAAGACCGGAAAATACAGAAACTATCCATCCAATCTGACTCAGGTAGAGGTAATAGGAAGAGAAGAATGGGAAACAATATCAGATGTGCATTTTCTCTAGATTAAAAAAAAAATTAAACCCGTCTGTGATGATTTCCCTCCCACTATACAATAGATTGGAGGTTTCTGATTCTAATTTGACAAAATGTCGAGAGGTTTAATGTGTACGGGTACACATTAAACCTTATGGAATATAATATTCCATAATATTCCAAATATCATGGAATATTTGTTGCCTCTCTCTACATTTCAACTTTTGCTTTCCGAATGAACCCGGTGAACCCTGATGATTCCTGTTCAGTACAGGAACACCGGCTGAACATCTAATTGGTTCGAACAGTCTGTTCGGTTGTTGGGCTGCTGCGCACCACAGGGATCGTTGTGTCACAGGATGCCATTCTCTCCTCCCCTGTGGCAGCGGTAACTCCGAGTTTGGTAATATTTATGACATGTGAATTCATTGTGGAGCGTGGAGACGTCTCACATGCCATTAGCTTTGTTTGGATATTTACATTTCCTCATAGAATCTCCAATATTTTTAATTGGGCACAGGCTGTGACAGCAAATTTAAATGCAGATCCGAGTTCCCATTTTACTCATTTAAACGCACGTCTCCTTCATTGGTTAGATTTGATGAGGGTGGGGTCTCACTAAAGAGTCTTTTGACGTCGCGCTCGTTCAGATGGGTTTTTAACAGAGACGCAATTTGTGTTGGAGCAGAAAAAAGTGCTCCAAGACCATGATTGAGGAGAGGAAAACAGTCTAATCAAGTGCTGATGAGGTTGGAAGTGTTTTGATGTTGCTCTCAATCTCTCCTCTGTGCTTCAAATGGGGCTTCACTAGTGGACACCACCAGTGTCCTTTCTGCAAGCTGAACGTCAGCTGAGCATTACGAACAGTGGCTTCATCAGTCTGTGGTCTCTTTCACTTTTCAACACAAGTATGACCAGAAGACCCTGACGCGCCCTGGTGCGTGCATGCTGCTGGACCAGGGTGTGTGCGGACTAGCATGAAGCGCCATGGGTTGGTGCGACCGCGGGGTTCAAACGCTCCTGGCCACGGCAGGGGCTTTCGCCGCCTTCAGCTTGATGACCATCGCTATTGGCACGGACTACTGGCTCTATTCGCGGGCATACATCTGTAATAGCACCAACGCCACCACAGACGAGATCAAAACTAAGAAAGGCGATCTCACCCACTCAGGACTGTGGAGAATATGTTGTATTGAAGGTAAGATCCCCTCAAACTTTAATATGTCTGCACTTTTTCCTCCAGTGAACAGGATTTTTTTTTATTTTTTATTTTTTATCATATATGAAATAGTTTTCGTTTTAGGGTTGCTTTTTTCCCCCGGTGCGCACAAAGGACGCGCTCCTTTTACGCACGTCAAATGCCTCTTAATAGGGATAATTCCACAACTGAACAACCTTATAACTGTAAAAAAAAAAAAAAACTTTTAAGGGATTTATACAATATGTCAGAGATGCACAGGGGGAAGAATGGACATTTTAAGCTGAACAAGACGGAGTAAACCTGTGCGCCAACTGTTACACCGCATAAATCCCACACATAAATCCTTGAGAAAGAGTGCCATGCCAAGCCGGCGCGTCTGAGCCCATTCACTCTCGCTTCCAGGAAATGTGCGCGCTATTAGTCTACTTTCATTCATGTCTTTATTGTATTCAATGCTGCGTTGCTTGGCAACATCTATGAAATCGCTATGGAAACATGCCCGGTGACTTAAAAATAGACGTCTCTGAGTTCACGTCATGTCCGAGCAAAAGGGGCAAAAACTAATAGATTTATAGAAAAGAAAAAACTGAGATGGAACATCCGATAAACACTTAATTCTCTTAGGTTTTCGCTTCCCTTTTCTTGGGGAAATATAACGGATAGGTGTTCCGGAGGTGCGCTGGCAGTGACGTCTTTCTCCAGAGGCAGACAGACGCTCATTGACCAATCTTTCTTCCGACCACCCCTTGACTTCTTGCCTCAGCTATCAATGAGAGAATCGCTGTGACTGGATGGATTTGTTCACGACACGGATGTCTGTCATGAGGCAGTAATTTATAGAAATTGTATTAAATAAATACAGGCAGGAAAAAAGTGTGATTTTTTCCCCCTCGGTTTTCGATTCTTATGACTATTCCCTTAAAATGAAGATATATAAATTCCATATAATTTGTTCTAAATGTTACTTTTTGAAGGAAGTTGTTAGCTTAAATATTGCTTTTTCAAGGCAGCTAAATTTCAGTACAAAATACTGCTTGCTCGTAAACGCAGGTCAGATCAGTGAAATACAGGAGGTGGAGTCAGCCCTAAACACAACATGCTCCAGGCAAAGGCGAAACATTTGGCAGTAACAATTAAAGATATCCATTCTTTGTAGAATATTTATTATTGTGAATTTTACTTTCCTTTCTTTTGCACTTTGCTGACATTAGATAAGCAGTATAGGTGCATTGCAGTGTCATAGGTAGGATTGCTGTACAAATAGAGGGAAAACAAGATTGTCCCCTCGTTGCATAGTTTATTGAACTAATGGCATGACATATTGGAATCCTTTCAGAAAACAGGCGGTATGATCAGGATGAATATAAAGAGATGAAGGAAGGACAGAGAGAAAGAAAACAAATGAGAGAAAGAGACAAAGCAAAAATACTTACATTTCATAATTTAATAATAATAATGATGATGATGATGTTGATATGAGATATACGTTATAACAAACAAGATCGAAATAACTAAATGTGTTTACTGTACAAACAGCTCCACAAGTAGAAATTATGTGTCTGTATGTGTTTGCATGTAAGCTTGCACATAAATTTGGGTAGACGTTGTCTGTAATTAAATTGTGGGTAGGGTCAATTGGTGTTGGGAATGGAAGCACCATGCAAAACCAAGGAACATGGTCATGGATGCAAACAAAAACCACAGCAATGAGGGGCGGGTCCTGACCCAATAGGGAGCACAGACCACAGAAATTGGTCAAGACTAACCAGATCCCCAAAGGTTCATGTTATCCTCCCTACTCACCTAGAACTTCCACACAATAAAATCACTTAACCGAACACAGATCTTTGTTTCTAATAAAGCCATAGCATCACAACGAGGGCAACCACCTGGTAACACCCATATGTAGCCCCTAGATTTCCACAGAGTATTATATGAAATTCACTCACCATCAGTGAACAAGACCTAGGTGGTCTCAAACCACTTAGCTTGACAGAATCAAGTTAAGTGACACCTGGAGCAATCTCCCTGCCGCTCCAGTCCAAGAGAGTTAAAGGGATTCCCCAACAACACAGAGACATCATCAAATGAACGACCATTTCCACTCTGCCCAACCCTTAAAACTGAGGAGCAGGGCAGGGCCATAGAATATGGAATATGCGATCAGTCAAAGTAATCTGATATGTTTTGGTGTTTGCTCCTGGTAGTTTATTTTTATTTAGTACTGAATACTGTTGTACTGCCAGTGGAAAGTCTCTCATTGTTGGAACAGTGGCTTTTTTCCCTTTGCTATTTCCAAGTTTAACTTTTCCCTGTTTCATCCCATCCCACACACAAAGAGAGAGACACAGAGTCATCGTCAAGCAATGAAACTCTGCCAGGCTTGTCCTGTGGTGAAGGTGGTCGGATGCGACGAACATCCTGGTGTGTTGTGATAAGATAGTTTCGCTTCTGTATCTTATGCCAAAAACTACGAGCTGCTGCGAAGTGGCTCAGTTGTCATGGAGACTCATAAGTGTAGAGGAAAAGACACACAACCCTGCAGTCATAATGACAAACACAGTTATTGAGGGTTTCACAGCTACCGGGTGAAACATTGGCCTGTTTTACAGAACACTTTAAGACATTGACACATCTCTGGGTGACAACGCATTGTTAGAAGACATGCAGCAGCTGTTCAGCACCACTCAGCCTTTATTCCTTTCCAATAAACAAATAGCTGCGCTTACAGGGCACCATACTAACACACCTCGCCTCTTTTTCAAATGAAATCAGAAAAACAGGGTCTCTTCAGTATGAGGCCAGCACTCCATTCATATGCAGTTCACAGATTTAATACTGTGAACTTCACCCAGTGTAAAAATATGAATGAACCAATTTGACTATCTAATTAGCTGCATCATATTTAAAGCAAACGCCTCAGCTGGTGGTGGATTGCTGTGAGCCATGAAGCAGATGTTTTTCTTTGGGGGCTTTTGGTTGATATGTGTGTCTTTGAGAGAAGGCGGTCGATTATATTCGATTGCGTTGGGGGCAGGAGGTGGTTGAAGGTCACTTTGCTGTTTCACCATGTTCCACGTATCTGTCATTAAAGTGCAGCTATCAAAAAGCAATGTGGGGGAATGGGTGTCTAATTAGCCAGCAGGCGTTAACTTCCACCTTGGTCTCTTTGTCCTCGCGTCCTCTGATGTGCTTGTTCTTTCTTCATCTCCAACAAAGGTTCAAATTCTCCATTCTAATAACCATTTCCTGCTTCGCCACTTTCTTTTATGTTTCCAGTTTTCTGAAGCTGCTTTTTTAATGCCAGTTTCTGAGACAGTGCAACTTGAGACTTTGGTAGTTTGTGTTAATATTTAACATCAAAACCAAAGTTAAGTAAATGCAACTTATTGTTTTATGCCTTAGAGATTAAGTTAAAATGTTGTCACTGTGACGAGGGTAAATACTTTAAAATATATACCACCATCAACGCTTTAAGAGAGGAAATGACTAGATTTTCTATGTTTCAGTTATTTATTTATTCAGATAATTCTTTCTTTTTCAGTCCTTCATAGAGCTGCTTTATTAATGCCAGTTGCTCAGTCCACACCACATCCACATACTGTGATCATGTTAAAGTGAAAATTAGAGTTACAGTGATGCAAAATCCTGAAGACAAAGCTTTGCATTAGATACGTTGCATGTAAGCATGTATAAATATATCAGTTACGCTTTTCAACCTGCTTTTAAACAGAGATTTGGAGGTCACAGTTTTTTATTTTTCAGTGATGTCACACATGTCCCTTCATTTAACTCCAATGCTGTGAATTAACTGAGGAGAAGCTTACAAAGCTATGATGTCACTAGTTGGGCTATTAAACTGTTGCTGGATTGGTAAATTTTTTCCATAAACCAAATTGACACTTCTGTAACCTAGCCCTACATTGCTTTGTATGTGAAACCAAAAAAACTGTCTTTTCAGAAATTATGCTGTAAATGTGCAATATAGATGTTTAACTAAAGTTGCAAAGTTGCTTGTGATTTTTACATTTTGACCTGAGGAAATGTAGTATTAGTTAGTGAACCCAAGAGAAACTAGGTAATTTCTTTTGTTACTTGTTAACACAGTTGGGGCAGATCTTTCACCCTGTTTTCCTCCTTGTGAGACACAAACAGAAAGCTGAGGATGACCTTATGTCTGCCTAAATCAGAGTGGTTTTACTAGTTTTTTTTATGTTTTGAAGGAGGAAAAACTGAGTCAAAGCAGCCAATTTTTCGTCTGCGTAATTTATTTTGTTTCCCATGCATTTAAATTTGGGTTTTTTATTGCCTTAAACCCATTGCAAATATATAATACAGATGCAAATATCAACACAGCAAAGTTAAGATTTTTGATTTTTAAGATTATTTGAAACCCAGAGCAATCTTTGCTAAATATTTAATCGGGATTAATGTAGATTATCCATAAAACATTTCAAACGAGTTCAAAATCTCTAAAAAACAAGAATTAAATAAAATAAAGGCAGCTGGAAATGACTAATCAGACAACATAGAGCACCCATTTAAGTAGGAAAATCCTGACATGCATACAAATATTTACACAGTTCCAAGTAATTTTCCCATAAATATAGATAACATTGAGAATCAATTGCTTGTGTGCATTTTTAACTGACTGTGCATAACAGGACTCACAATAGCTTACATGTGGCATAAAATCTCAGTTGTCTCCCAACAACTTGGATACACATGCACAGTCGAACTCAAGCTGTGTTTGAAGAAATTGCAGCCTGGTGACAATTTAATTAACCAACTGTCAGTCATATCAACACTGAATCACTGATGTCTTTGCCAAAATTGCTTTTCTCTCATCCTCACTTGGACTGAATGACAGAGAGAGAGAGAGAGAGAGAGAGAGAAAAAAAAATATTGGAGCAGTTTGTTTGCTGCCCCGGTTTTCCCTGCTTCCACAACAATTAATTCATGTGTTGGTGAATCATTGAAAGTTGTGGGAACATACCTGCTTTGGACATTAAGCCCTTTAGCTTTGCAAAGACTTAATCATTTAACTTATTGTAAAGCTTTGAGTGCTCTCATCTCTGTTGGAGGTCCAGGGGTAAAAGGGATTAAAGTAGAGCCACAGCTGAAACTCTGCTTGTGTTTGTTCTTAAGCTGTGTAGAAGTAATACATGTTCATCACCGACTAGTAGTAATGCACAATATAAATGTCAGTTTTGATTGGGTTGGTCATTAATCTATCTGCAAAGCCACTGAAGTGTTGGAATGAGGAAGTCAAAGGATCGAGCTTAATGCCATTGCAGGACTCCAAGAAACCCTAGAGTGAACCAGCCATCTACCTAGAGCATTATTTAGAGGAGTCAATTTATTCTTGGCAATTTTGGAGAAGGAACTGCACAGATCCACAGCAGGACAGGACATCTATTTATCAGCTACTGTTGAAAGAAAGCAATGAGGAGAGGAGTCCTATATACAATCTACCATAAGCCTAAAGGATATATGAACATCCCAGACCAGGTCTCACATAGTGTATGCAAATATTATATCAGTGTGGTTTTGCAATGCTTCAAAATAATCGATTATTTCTGTAACAATGGTATGTAGCAGGCAATATGTTTATTGCAAGCTATATTTTATAAACTATTTTTCTTTATCTATTTACTTGAAAATTATAGTGATTGACAAAGAAAATGCCATAAAAAAACCCCCTAACATTTGCCTTCTTAAGTGGGAAAGTTTTTTTTAGAAAACTATGACAGAGTTCAAATTTTCACAGGAGCAGAGCTGTCCTTCTGGACTGTGTGTGGGATTAATTACAAACTATTTGCTCAAAACGTCTATTAGGTCCACTACAATTATTTGAGATCTACCCTGTGGATCTCTTGTTATTGACAAGAGTTTCTCATACTTTATTTGTAAGATAAACTATATTTTGAATTTTGTTTGTGTCTAGCAAGTCACCATTTCTATGTTGTGGAGCTGTCAATTTAAAATGTAATAGAAAATATTAAATTAAATAAAATCAGATCAAGACATTTAGTTTTTACCATCTTTCCTTCATTCTTGGATCAAATTCTGCCGTTAAGTTCTCTGCAATTAAAATAATTAAATAAGTGCCTGGATAATTTACATTTCTTCCAACCTGAGAGTCTAATTTCTGGTGCAAAAAGGATGTGGTTGCATTGTCACAAAATGTGAAAATATTGAAAGGGTGTGAATTCTTTTGCAGTGCACTTCATATATAGAACAGGCTGTTTTTAAAGTATAACCTAAAGTGAGTACAATCTGAATTCTCCTTTTATTTTTCTAACTTTAAATCATGACAGAATGATTAAACTCTAATTACACATGAGATCCAGGCGGTTGATTAGAGAGAGACAGAAAATGTCTTTGTAGCATCACCTTTCAAAAGCTTTTCAGCCCATGCGGTAATGCCTCTTAGCTATAAGAGTATGCCTACATACTCTTATGTGCTTTTAGATATTCACTAGAGTTAAGAGAGTAAAGCAACAAAGATAACATCAGTTACGCTAAATATAATGAACACTGTTGTCTACAAAGTAACATTCTTTATACAAGATTTAAAGTTGCAACGAACGTCTTGATATAAAACAACAATAGATTTCCTAAAGCAATTCTCAAACCATGTTATCCTGCATGCGTTGCACGCTAACCATCATTCCTCAACCTGATGCATCAGTCAAGTTAACCTCTCCCTCAAAGATGGAGACAATACCACAGGAGACATTCAGTTGTTGTCCTTTTCCCCCCAAGATCCATTGTCCTGTGTGTCTTACATCCATATGTTCTTACATACGAGACCCTTTTCACTTAATGAAATAACCATGAAGATCTTGAACATTGAAATAAATCACAGTTGTAACATGTAAAACTGGAGCTCAGGAAATGTCTCAGTGTGATACTTAGCTGTGTGCTACTGCTATGCTAGTTAGCTTCTTCACTGCCAGAACATAGAAGGTACGATGGAGAAAAAGCTTATTTTCTTTGTCCTCGTGTGTGTACATATTTGGTTCCCTTTGTGTATAAAAAGTTTGGTAATTTCTTGTTGAGTTAACCTCTTGGTGGATTTGGTCTGATTACTTTTTTTTCCCCCAAGTCCACTCAAAGCTGATGTGTTCTGCAAACCGAGGGAATGTTTTTCAGATCTGTCCCTCTAACAAAATTGAAACAGAGACTCAACTGTCCTGCTGTAGGAAGACATAAGTTAGTGAATATTTCTTGAAGACTTGCAATGTATTATTGGAAGGCAGACGTTGGCTGGAACCTTTAAAGCATACTACTATCCTGATGATATCTGTCTGCCTTAAGAACGTCAAATACATGCATTTTTTAAGAGGAGGAAGGTAGTGAGCACAACTCCAATGTAACAAAAGGGGAAAGAGCAAATGAGAGCTTGGTTCTGAAGAACTACAAAAAATATGAATAACCAGCACCCCAAATAATATTCAAAGGGCAAAAGCAGGACATGTTTCAGCTACATGCTTTCATCAGCTTGTTACAGATCTCTGACAAACTCTAAAGGACATAATGAGGAATTTGTGTTGAACTATTTTCTTTGACTTTTGTGATTGTATGTAATCATATGTGCTTAAATTTCATTAGTTATATATTATTGTTGTCTGCTTGTCACTGATTAAGCTCGTTTATCAAAGATGTCTCTTTTTTGGGACTGATTGTGCATTTAGTTTACTTTGCCCTGACCTTTGAATATTTTGGAGTGCTGCTCATCTGGTTATTTTATAGTAATAGGTAGTACCGAATGGACCAAAGCATTTAAAGTGTTCGAGAGAGTGTCGCTGTATTCACACCATGATGCACAGATGCGCCGCAGGTCCAAATTGTTGGTTGTGATCCCAGAAATGTTGAAGCAGGTCATTAGAAACAAAGAAATGTATAGAGGTAGGTTTGAGCACCCTCAATGGTTATAACAATTTTTCCTTAAGGATGTGTTTGCAAATGGTTGAATTTTCGTTTTTCAAAATAATAGCTCTTTGCTTTTCTCCTGTTGTTTGTTGCTCTATTACTGCCACAGTAATTGTACACTTAACACCACACTACACTACAAGTGGACATTCTTGTTTGTTGTCTCCTACATTTGTGTTGACAGTTCTGTTTAGAGGGGATGTTCGTGGAAATGCTATCTCTTATTTAATGGGTATCAGAATACAATGAAAATGTCAAAAAGCATCCTTGGAGACTATTTATGTAAATGAGCTTATTAAAGACTCACAGTGGTTGCTATGGAGGAGAGAAGGAGATGCTCAGTATGGGGCTCCCAAACTCCAGTCAGAGCCAGAGAACCCATTATTTCTTTTGATATGTTAAGCCTGCATAATTGATTTCCAGTTTGTTACTCTTGCACTTTTCCCTTCCCAATGCAAACTTTTTATTTGCTCTTTGGCTTATAAATATTTCCTGTGCCGCCCTCTGACCCTGATTGCACAATAGCTTTAATTATGATTGCATTCTCCCTCACTCTCACTCCCTCTCTTGCTAATTTGCTTCGCTTGAATGCTCACAGAAACCCTATTTACTGTGGATTCCAATACATATACACATTTTTCATTATTTTGTTTTCTGTGTTTTTGCTATTTCATTTCCTCCCATTCTCTTTTTTTGTAAAGAACATGATGAATATTTTCAAAACAACTTTTCCCCATCTACATAATATCTCTGGGGATTTATCATACACAGTTCACAAAAATAATGTCAGAAGCTCCATTTGATTCAGTTTTCTGTATTCAGTCTTCTTTGCATGGAGTTTGTTGACATTCCACATGTAGACTTGACAATATATTCTCACTTGTGATTTTATCAGACCATATATAACTTCCAAGATTTGGGGAGTTGCTGGATATTTTCTTTGGAAGAAAATAATTCTGTCTCTGAGTCCCGCTCATTAATCAGGACATAGGAAGACAATTGTTAGCAGAACAATTGTTCTGCTAACAATTACCAGTTCTTGCTGGTAATCCCTGCAGATCCTTTAGTGTTGCTGAAGGAAGTACCTGACCAGTTTGAGTTTCATCTTTTCATCAAGAAATTCAACTCATTTTTATTAACCACTTCCTGTTGTCTCATATGTTTTCCAAATATTGCTAAAGGAACCTTTACAGTGGTATGGTGTGAAGCACAGAGAGCACAATGAGGTGGATGAAGGATGATGCCCTGAGGGAGGAAGTAGTATTGTGCAGAAGAACTAGAAAATAATGATGGGTGAGTCTGTGGATGGCCTTGTATGTTTGCAGGAGGATTTTGAATTCCACTATGAATTTAACTCGAAGCCAGTGCAATGGCTGTAGAACTGGGGTGATGTGTTAAAGTCTAGTGGTATTAGTGATGATGCATGTGACTAAAATCTAGACGATGTACAAGATTGTGGAGGGATTTATGAGTGGAACCAAAGAAGAGAGAATTACTGTAGTCAGTAGGAGAGGCGATGAGGTCACGGACAATGATAGAAGCTGTACAGGAGTTGAAGGAGGGACATTCAAAATTAATGCTATGAAAATGGAAATAAGCTGACCGGGTAATATTAGTATAAGAATAAAATGATGATATGCTTTCAAGGAGGTCATCCACACTTTTGGAAGAAGTCAGATCTGGCCCACATCAGATTTCTTTGGGTCAGATTTGAGACTCTTCTGAATGTGGTCGTGACGCTGACATATTAAAAGTTGCTCTCAACATAGTCAAGTTCAGAATGAAGTCAGTCTCTGCAACATCCCTATCCCACCCGTAAAGAAATAGTGGAACAACATTGAAAGGAATGTGAACGATCATACAAGAAATTCAGATTTCAGATAAAATCGGAATTGAACATCAAGATCTGAAGTAGCATTGCACCTGCCACCATTGACTGGTGCAAGTAATGCAGCCAAACCAGGAGTCCAGCAGCATTGTTCATATACCTTGGTGCTGATTGGCTGAACCCATAAGAGTGGGTGGAGTCAGTTGTTGGAACTGGTCAAGAAAAAAAAGCGTGGTAAACATAGTAACAGGCTTAATAGTAACATGTTGTCTTCTCTGCTGTTAACAATTTGTAAAATCACTTTAAGTTTTATTCTGCTGAGAGGACAAAGCGATACATATGAACTATTTCTGCTACACACCCTGTGGCATGATTTGGTGTTTTCACAGCAATTATCAGAACAAGAGAGGCGTTTGTGTTTTTGTTAGCTCACCAAATGAGCAAGATGTTTCTTTTTTCTTTTTTTTTTTTACTAAAGTCTCACATTGTGGTTTAAAATTAGTACAGAGCCCTTTTTTCCACCAGTGACTAGACACAGAAACTTGTGCTACATTTCCGCCGACTGATTTGACACTAATTAATTTGATGTCCCTTATTAGGCAGCAGACCTAGTTAATGAAAGCCATTGTGGCCTTAAAAGCTGTGCCACAGACAATCACAGTTCTGCAGCTTACCTTCAGACACCTGTAAAATTGAGTTGACAGGTATCTGTTGAAACTGCAGTAAATGAAGGCTGGTATTTATGTGGTAGGACAGCTTTCATCCGCTGTCTCAGGTAAAGTTCAAAAGATGAAAAGGAGATTGTTCTTTGATTTGGGAAAGTCTTTGTTAGATGCAAAGATTAAGCTAAGAAAAGCTTTCTGGAAGCTCATCTGATTCACTATTGAATAAACCTTCATCCTGAATGGCAACGGTGTCGTTATATATTTAAGTGCAGGGGAACTTGAGTGTAAAAGAAACAGTTTTCATACAGGTAGATTTAATAGGTTTTAATTACACCACAGAGTCGAAAAACAACAATTGTTTGCACTAATACATAAATAACGTGTGAAATAGCTTGACATGTTTTTGAGAATCCGCTTGGTGACATCAGCTAATTTATAGTTTTAATGTTTTTGATTTCTAAAACTGTGTGATTTAAAATGTATCAGTCCTTGTCACCTTGTGGTAAAATAAATGCAGCCTATGTGTTTGTGACACCTTGAAATGTGTGCTGTGACTAAAAGTTTAACCCTAGCTCTAACACATGTGCAATGATAAACTATCCAAGAAAGGGTTTCAAAACCAAACAGACACAGAAGATAAGAAGACAGGAGATTCTATGGTTTATCTGATAAAAAAAGCTGTATGTATATAGACGATTTGCAAATATGGAAGAGTACCCCATGTTAGCATTAGCAAGCGTGTAACAGCCCTCCTTTTCACACATACGATTTGGCTCATTCACTATAGCCTACGGCATATCAGCGGTGGATTATCTTCCATCCTTAATTCCTCTTTGTTTTACAAACACAGCACAGATGTGCAACAAAGGCACATCCAGAGTGGCTTCAAAGTGTTGTGGTAAAAGGGTCACTGATCGCATTCAATTGCCAAGCTTGCATAGAAGAATCAACGGAGTGACTCTAGTGTTGTTTGTTAAAGTAGCACATTCCAGCATACATGCTTGTTTCTCCACACACATACTCAGGTATACACACACACTCACAGATGTCAGTTTAGATCTCTATCTGCTTTGGTACTTAGGGGCGTCATCTGTATCAACATACAGTATAATGCAGAAAGAGATGCACAAGAAAATGTAGGATACACAAGCATATTAAATTTTAAAAAGCTCAAACTTGTTTTGTTTGTGTGTGTGTGTGTGTGTGTGGGTGTGCTTGTGTGTGTCCTTGTGAAAGAGAAAGACTTATAGTTGACATTTTCAATGTGTATCTGCTACAAATGCTTCCATACTTGTGTGTAGGGAACTTCTCTAGTGGACACATTTTATCCAGATACTAGTTGATATCCAGATACAATGAATTCTGAGTCCAGCGGTGACCAAATTTTTTGGCTTCCCTTCTGAAGATGCAAAATAAGCATTTAAATACATTTTCCTTTTCGGCAGTTCCACAATATACCAATCAGTTTTATGTGGACTCATTCAGATTTTTTTGTGCTGCAGGCATCAATCAAGGCAGCTGCTACTGGATCAACCACCTTACTGACGACGACGACTACGACACGGACCGCTCTGAATATCTGCTGCGTAAGTGTTGCCCACTCAGCCTATCAGGCATTATTGACTCTGTCCATCCTTTAAAGGCAAATATTATACCCACATATCTGTATTATTTTAGTATTTGATTTTAGAGACGGGACCACAAGTGGATAGTAATTCATATAGAATAATGTGGAAAATTTTTTAGCATGTTTATTAAGAGGCATTCTGATCTTAATGAAATAAGCTAAAGAAAATCAAAGACAGCTTGGAAATATTAAGCCATGTGAGGTAGTAACAATGGTAAAATTGCCCCTAAAATAATGCTTAAATTAAAATGAATTGCAACAATTATCCTTATTCTACAATTGTTACCTCTGGGAAAAAAAAGACTTTTCCTTTGAGGTGTAGCCACAGTGAATCATCTGTCACCATTTTACCTCTGAAAAACACATGATGTGCATATAGAAGATTAAGCATTCACATTTTATGTTTACATTCATGTGTTTCCACAGAGATTCTGTCAGCAGATGATTAGATTATAATATTTAGGAATTACCTAAAGGTTGCAGATAATATGCATTTTTGTGTTTACTTTCTTCCATTGCTCACCTCAGTTTTCACACACAAACCCTTGAACCCACTGGCCATCGACACTGAAACTGGTGGTTAGGCTATTAGAAAGCTGTTCCTTTGGTTCGAACAATGACAGCGCACTGGTCTATAAATCCAATTTAAAGTTCATGCGTCTTCAACCCTCTACAGAGCAGGCTACTATAAAATGAAACAAGCATTAAAAAAAATCCCCTCACCTTCAGATGTTGACAGTAGCAACCTTTATTTCTACACCTGAATGGCAGCCATCCATCCACAGGAATCGCCCCACATCACCTCCCTGTAGGTTGGAGGCGATGAGGTGGGGAGATGACAGAACTCCTAAGGTGGATGTAATGAAGCAATACTCCTGTGATAAAACTGTGGGCATGTTTAGTAGAGGAGACTAAACCTTCCACAGAGGTCATCTGAAAAAAAAAATAAACAATGATAATAATAACAGAATATTTCATGAGACATCATGTTTCCTCTACTTTACCCCACAGTAACATGTAATTGTGGTAACCACTTCATGTACTTGCTAATAGATGGGTGGAATTTCCTGTTGCTCCTGTTGTTACTTGGAGATTTAGCTCTGGTTTCAACTTTATAAGTCCTAAACGTAGCAGTGACCATCCAGCTAAATTTATGTCCAGATGAACTCTTTCTATGGAAAACAAAACGAAACAGTGCAATCCTTTACTTGTGGGTTTGCAAGCAGCGTTACATAATCCATTCTCTAATCCATGGGAAGAATATTGGCAGAGAAAAGACTGCAGTGCTCTGGCTGTTACCTGCAGGTCAGCTCTAAGCCATTGAGGGGTCTGCTGCCCAGCTTCGGTCTCTGAGGCCAGGCATCCTCAGTCGGTCAGGTCTTTCAGCTGGCTGCCTAATCAGCAGCTGTGAAAACAAGTCCTCCAAAATAACATGTTGTCTTTTACATATAATTGGTGGTTATCATTATCTCCAATGAAATCCCCCTCTTGAAAAAAAACTCCAGTGCAGCACATGGAACCAAAAATAAGAGTACATTTTCTGTGGCAAGACAGGCTGCTGAAGATTATTCAATTATTTCACCTTTTTGTTCTTAAGAAGTAAAATAATAGGTAAATCTTTAGAAGGAAACATTAAACAGACTCTGTTTTTGATTGTGTCTCAATCAGCACCAGCAAGTCTTGCTTGCACTCTACAATACTATTTATATTCAACCTTTAAGTCTAACATGAAGATCTGTTTCTGGTTCTTTGTCCAAGCTCAAAGACAGCCTTCTTTGTACAACTTGTTTAGTAACTGAACTAGTTATCATTTAAAAGACAGTCCTTCACCAAACAAATCCTTTAAATAAATAGTGGGTTCAGAGTGGGTAAAAGTGTTGAATCTAATCATTTTCTGTATCGATTTTTTTGCAAAAAGGCAAACAAAAAAGCTTGTTATTTAAAAGAAATTTCACATTGATGTCACAGTATTCTGTCAGGAACATTTAGGTTTGAATATTGTGCTAAAATGTTTTTTTTTTTAAGTTTATAGTTAAAATAATCACAGTGTCAGTCACAAAATGCTATAATCAGTTTCCCAATGATGCACACTCTACTATTGTTTATGATAATTAATAATTATTGGGTATTATTTGTGGTTTAATTAAAAGATAGTGCTGGTCTGAGAGAGAACTGTCACTCAAACACTAATTTTGCTGCTTAAAATCAAAGAATGTAAGTCTTAGACATGACTCTTTACTAGATTACTGGTTTATAGATTTGACAAAAAGCTAAACCAAGAACGTGATGAAGACAAAAAACAATTCAAACACATTATCTTTTGCATTTATAAAATATGAAGAGTAGTGTCTCTTATTCGATCTTATAGCTTTGTATTGGAGGGTTTGTCGTATGTGGACATTATTCATATGCAGCAAATATTCAGTTTGTAAAAGATATTATTTTTAATGAAAGCAGAATCATCCATCCATCCATTTTCTTGCACCCTTATCCCTTGTGGGGTCGGGAGTTGCTGGTGTCTATCTCCAGCTGCGTTCCGGGCGAGAGGCGGGGTCACCCTGGACAGGTCGCCAGTCTGTCGCAGGGCAACACAGAGACAAACAGGACAAACAACCATGCACACACAC
>CAEFZY010058831.1:0-49015 GCA_903066815.1 Brachyrhaphis roseni
TAGCTGGAGATAGGCACCAGCAACTCCCGACCCCATTAGGGACAAGGGTGCACAGAAAATGGATGGATGGATGGATGCTGAAGCAGTCAAATAAATAAAATATAAACTATTCGCAATTAACAAATATTACAATATGGCCTGTGCTAAAATTCAAGCGTATACGAGAGGCCCCTCAAGGCCTGGGGGCCCTGAACAGCTGCTTAGTTCACTTTGCCTTGGGATGACTCTGCATTAGGAGGAAAAAAGAGGACGCTTCAAGCCTAAGAACAGCATCAGAGCAATGAAGTCTGTGTGTAGCAGTGTCTTGTGAGAATGCACTGTTGCAGAAGACGTTGGTGTACTTCACAAAAATATGTCATCGTCACGAAAGACCATTATGTGGAAATATTGTAGCAACATCTCAAGACATCTGCCAGAAAGTTGGGCACAAATGGGTCTTCTAAATGGGCAAAGAGCACAATCATACCGAGAAATTACCCTCATACAAAATTTGTGGTTAGAGCTGATAAAAATGTGTGTGAGAAAGGTGGACTGCAAACCTTAGTTACATCAGTTCTGCCAGGAGGAATGGACCAAAATTACAGAAAAAAAAGCTTATAGAAGAATATTCAGATGGTTTTCCATTCAGACAGCTTAAAAGGAATTCTGTCAAATATTAAGGAAATGTACACTTACTATTTTGAAGACAGTTTATCATATTCTCTCTCATCATTCTGATATTGTGGAAATATAAATAGTTTAGATAATCTTATCTGTTCTTAACAGGAATAATTTAGTCAAAGTAAATATTAGTGTTTAAATAAAAAATATGTGTAAATATCTTGTTTCATCTGTAAATATCAGTGTTTTCACATGTGCCAATGACTACAGGGCTACATCTCAGCTATAAATGCAAAAAATGCCAATTGCAATATGCTGCCAAGATTTGCACTTGAATTGTGATGTTATTTTTGTCTCTATTATTTTGATCTAGGTTTTGTTTGGAAGCACCATTTTCAGAAAGCTTTTATGTAAACACAAAGTTACAACTCCTTTGACCTGTAGGACCGTTAAGAAATAGCTGAGATATTCTATTAACAAAATGCAATTCCTACAAATTATTATTTTAGACAATGACCACCAGCGTTACAGATATCAATAATAAATTGGCAACTGTTCCTATTCTTTTGTCTTATTATCCAACCTGGCAACACAAAACATGTTCCCAATATTGATTTTACTAACCTATTATGCCCAAAAGCCAAAGAAAGAGAAAAAAGCAAATATTTGTAACACTTTCTGGCACTAATACAAATTGGTCTTAGAAATAGGCAAAGACTCTAAGAACAATAATAATTACCCCCATAGAAATCACTGTTTTTGCAACCCTCATACAATTGCTTTGACTGCTGGACCTTTTGCAGTACCAGGTCTATTGATATTACTCGTAAACCTAGATCTGGCTGTGGGTGGGAGCCAATCTGAGGTTTTGTCTTGCAGGTGGAGATCTGAGAGAACTCTGCATTCTGAACAAGCTTGTGTTTAACCAAATCCGGTAATGTTGCGTCCTCACTGATCTACTTCTAAAATTTACATATTCCTCCTTGCTGAGAACAGTGAGTGAAAAACAGGCTGAACACGAGGCCTAGTTTTTTGATTGACTGTGGGCTAACTCTCCTATGATCCAAACTTAATTATAAAAATATGATGTGTTCCATCGCAGGGTGGAGAAATGGTGTGTTAACATGTAGAAAAAGTGTCATAATAAATGGTCCCCAATGTGAAACTACTGATTAATTCACACCCATCTCATTCCACTTTAACAATCTTTGGTCTCTGCGTTCCATTCAACCTGCTGCATTCTCTAATTTAATGCAAAGTGTGGTCATGATAGAGAAACCAGTGTGCTCCACCCAGCTTACCTTCTGAGAGTGTCTAAATCGAAGCTCATGCTTTGAGTAAATGCACCAAAATAAATGACAACCATGGCATAAAGCTGTTTGAAGTACAGCAGGCTGTAAACTGAGGTTATGCTCTCTCATCTTTATATTTTTCATTTTTAGACACTTTCAAAGGAGCATTCGCTGTTCCAGTTAAAAGGTTAAACCCTTCCCTCTGTGATGCTTTTACTGGTCTTTGAAGAGCCACTAAAAAAAGTTCCTACACATGGTGTTCCTAAATTGTAATATAACAAAAATGATCACCAGAAAACACAGACATTGGTTCTCTACTTTCTCTACCACTTGGTCTACTCAAGACCAGGTAAGCTAAGTAGTCCATTATGTATTATAATTTATAGTCATCAACTTCTAGGTGGATATTTAAAATACAGAATATGAAGACCATTTAAATGCATTGTTTTCCCAGCATTGAATTTGCTTTTAAGCACAGTATAGATTTTTTTAAATAGTTGAGGTTCGCATCATTCTAGTTGTCTGTTTTAGCCTTTCTAAAATAAATTTTGATGTGTGTTTGACATCATTGCTCTGTAACTTCCAATTTGGTCTGGGTCTCTAGCAGCTAATTTGTAGTGGTGGTCTTGAAACATTATGATTTCTTTTTTTTTTTTACCCCACCAGGAAGCTTTTTGCAGGCTCTAGTGTCCCTTATTTGACAGTAGGCTGACAGGAAGGGGGTAATGAGAGGGGGGAAGACATGCGGCAAATATTGTCAGGTCCGGGAGTCGAACCCGCGACGGCCACGTCGAGGACTCAAGGCCTCCAAATGTGGGTTGCGCTAACCCCTACGCCACCACAGCACGCCCATTTCTAATGATTTCTAATAATCTTTTCTTCTCTGAGAGGTTTGAAGGACGTGCTTGAACCACTCATCATTTTGTATGCTACTATATTTTTAGCGTACATAACTGATACCAAAATTTCACTAAAGTTTGAGAGCCGTGGTTCTAACTCAAAGCTGGAGATAGGCACCATCACCAATCCAGACACCAGTGAGATCAGGGTGTAAGAAAATGGACGGATGGATGAATGGTTCTAACTCTTTCATCTGAGGGTGACAGTGTAAAGGCTGGGGATAACTGGGTCTCAAACACACATAGGAACTGGTTTTAGAATGGATAAAACACACTGCAGTTACTCAGCCCTAGCCTCAACTCCATTTATGGTCTACACTTAAAAGCCAAGTCTGTGCCAGGAAACCAATTGAAGACACTCTCTGAGGTCTGAGAAAAGGAAGGGTCAAATATCCAGCCAGAATCATGCCAGGCCTTACCCATAGCTATAAAAATGGGTATAATTTTCTGCTATTTTCTAAGAGACATTTCCCACACATTTTGGGATTGTGTGTATATTTTTAAACAATGTGTAAAATTTTGATTTTCTGTTGTTTATTGTATAATTATTTCATCCTGGAAAAAGAACAGATAAAATGTGTATTTATTGCTAAATTTAATAAGACAATCAAAATGAAAGCATGAAAGATGACCATGGACATTATAGCCTGAAACCGTTTTACTATAGATGCAAATACCACTAAATAGTATGTTCTGCAATGCAGACCTGGAAATTCAGGACACATTCTGTAAAGCTCTCTCTATAAAGACAGTGTTAAAATATTCCTGTGAGCATAACAAAAGCCAAACCAGTTTAATAATGGAAAAGTGTCTGAGGCCCAGAATCAGACAGGCAGATCCACCTTGGGCTGCGGATGTGTAGCTCTGAACTGAATGAGGTAATTATGCACAAACCACTTTGAAGACCCAGTTTGAAAATATCAGAGATTCCTTACTACATTGCTCCAAAGATGATTTGACAGAGGCCAAAGAAAGCAAAGCAAAGTTTAAAAAACAAACTAATGGAAGATAAGCAGAAGGGAGCAGTACGTACCTTGCTATATGTGTGAATGTTTCTGCAGAGCTGCTCACAGTGTAAGTATCCTCAGTTCACCTCATGTTTCATTAGTTTAGAATTGTATAAGACAGGCCTATTTGTGACTGTACGTCCAGATATGACACGAGGACAGGCTGACAACAGCAGACAGTGTTCTTCTGTAAGCACAGCTGGACGGAAACAGAAAAAAAGAAAATTGTCCAACTATAGTTTCCTTCCAAAGAATGTAGCAAAACCCAAAAGCCCTGACATTTCCCAAAGGAGAATCAATCGCATATGCTGTTTTAAATTTTAATAGGGTGTTGCATTGGAGTGTGGTACATTGCGCATTTGTTACTCTTTTATTAAAAAGTTAAATTCTGACACAGACTGTGACTTTGCTGTAATTCCCCTGGGCCATAAAATTAACCTTTTAATGTGGGAAAGCAAAATTCCAAGTGTGACAGCTTGTGTTTGTGCTTTTCATGATGGAAACGCTTCACAATCACAATGCAAACACACACACACACGCACGCACGTACAAACACCTACAGTTCAAGCTAGGATAGTATGCGTACACATACACAAAGTTAGCTCATCTGTGGAAACTGCTTATTCCAGTTGACGGAGTGTATAATTCCAGCATTGGAATAATAATGACAGCATTGTAATTCAGACGGATAGAAGAAAAATTAGATTCTGGGGGGTTTTGCATATTGTCATTATTGAGTTCTTCGTGAAAGCGAAATGAATTAAGAAATAAGATGGTTTATATGACTAACTTGCTGAAGTTACCCACAAGTCTCAATTTCTAGTAATTATGTTAATTTAAAATAAATCTTAAGTTCAGTTGTACCTACTCTTATTATGTGCAACAGAAATAACAGAACACTTATTACTTTACATAATTTCCCATAAGATTTATGACTTCTAAAATAGTTAGATCTGGAAATCTCACAGCAAAGTAAGTATTTTGTTCATTTACACACAATCCCTGTCCCTTCAGCTGGTCAGAGTTGAAAGTGAATGGAACGTTCCAGCAGGCCACCGACAGTGAACAGTCAAAGTGACATTAGGAAGCTTCAGATCCAAGCTATGTCTGAGAGTAATGCGGTCAAAGCCTAGACATGAATCGAATTGATAATTAGTGGCAACGGTTGAAAATGAATGTTGACCATTGCTCTTCATTCACTCTTCCAACTTAACTGTCCAAATTATTTAATGAGGGGCGCTTAATAAAAAGTGTCACAGAATTTTTCAGAGTTTTATTTATTTAAAACATGGAATCAGTTCATCAATATCCTTCCCTTTCAAATGTATAGAAAACTTAACCCCCAGTAAGTTGCAGCTAATGGTGGATCTCTCCAGGTTCAGTAGATTTTTGCGGGTTCCGGTCGGACATAATTCATGAAAATTTGAATCCATCTATTCCAGTCTAGTCTGGTTTTCTTCATTATTGTGTTCCTTGAGTTGTTTGTTTCTGAATAGCTCAGCTGTGGAGAACATGAGCAAGCCCTTTTGAAAACATATGTGTATTAAAACATGGAGAAAACCCAAAAACACTTTATTTGAAGGGGTGTGCATAAGACTGACATGACACCTGAGACGTCATAAACAATCATGAAGGCTCCTTCAATAACAATGCTTATGACTATTGTAACTGAGGTATCATTCTGAAATTAATGACACTTTTCATCCAAAATTTTGATTAAAAGAGTCATTATTTACCGCATAACACTTCATGACGATAGTCATAAACATTCATGAAGACTAACCCTACTTGAACACATAAGCATGACTCAGCTTACTTTGACTTCTTTGAGTTATGTGTACAAAATGTTTCCTGTTAAATTACAATATACACCAGAACAACAAAACAAATCAAAAAAACTGATATTTAGTTTTATAGAGGGAAAACTCTATTTTTTGTGAGTTTGATGGATTTTCCAATGGAGGTAAATCAGCTTGTCTGAGAATCTAATAAGTGGAGGTGAGTTAACGTTTATTAACACTCTGCTTGTGTAAGTGATGTCATAATTTCATAGCTGCAACATTTGTATTGCATTTACATCAATACTGCTGAAGTAGCGTTGTCACATTCTTATCATGGACATTTTTTGTCATGAACTTGTAAGCATGACTTAGATGAAGATCAAACTGTATTTACTAAAGTAAAAGGCGATGCTGGAGAACTATTTACTTACAGCTGTACATCCACACATACCATAAAAAAAACAAGCTAGTTACTCAATATAATTACAGCTGTCCTTTGTTGTCAGGATGGTTTTATACCCTAGATAGTTTAATCCCAGAGAGACACTTTTGAGCATAAAGCAACAAAGGTTTGCCCTTCAGTTTATAGGAGCTACATTGAGCCACACTCGTTTCAAGTTCGTTGGGTAAAAAACGAAAACCATAAGTTTAAAGTTCTGAGAAAATATTAATGCATATCATGAATGTGCTCTTTTGAAAGCGCTCGTGCACAACGCTGATCCATCACTGATGTGCCTCCAGGCAAATAATGAATGTAGTCAAACAGCTAAACTGCTGTGCATGTGTGCAGTGGGAGATGGTGCATGAAGCTCAAAGATGATAGTTTCAGCAGCTCAGGGAGTGATACCTGCTTCTTACGGGTAAGAGAACAGAATTTTGAAGTCTGCTTGAACAGCCAAAGGGCAATAGGGGCAGCTACGCAAGGACACATTTCAAATGTATAAAGAATAGCCTACGTTTTAAAAAAAAAGATTTATTTTCTTTATGATGGTGACTTCTTTCTCTTGAGAATGCAGTACTACCTGCTGTGAGAGGTTCCTTGGAAGACAAATTTGTAGGATGAATCTATAAAGTTATCATAAGCAGCTCGTCTCTCTTTGTGTATCTTTGTGTTCTGTGGCACAAAGATGAATTAAAGAGTTAGGCCTCTGCGGTATATGGAATTTTATTTGGTCTACCTAAAAAAATCTGAGTCTTGCGCTGCTCAGTGATTGTCTGAAAATCAAAATAGCGCAACTGACATCTACACCTAAACTGACAAGCCTTTCAGCAGGACAGTGAACCCTGAAAATATGGCCAGAGCTACAGTGCATTAATTTAAATTCAAATTCAAAACTACTTTATTGATCCCAAAGGGAAATAAAGCATAGTCATGTAACTCAATCAAAGGCCAATTAAACAAATTAAAAAATATGACCCATAGATGAAAGAAACAGATTGTGCTATAAAAATGGTATGGGTCTGAAAAGTATTGCCCCTTTAAATTTTTTCTTTAAATTTGCTTGCATCTCATTCAGCATCAACTTATACACACACTCCAAATGCAACTACCTTGCTTTGTCTTTGCACTTTTGTTTACTTGGGTCAGTCGTGCATGAATAAGGGGAACATAGCATTAAGGAATCATTTGGTAAATAAATAGATTTTCTGGCTTTTTGTTCACAGCAGTTTTGTAGTTTAATCAGTTTTCCTTCTAAATGTTTAATTGGTCTTTTTAAAATCTATTTTTGCTCACATTTTTCTCAGTAAACCTTCAGTTTGTAATAAAGAAAAAAAACTCTGCTTTTCTTAAGCAATTCTCGAGGTTCTCTTTGAAAAAAAAAATAATCAAAAAGGCCAAATAAAGTGCCTACTGGACCATATTGTTTTTCTAAGTTGCTTAGTCACCTGCTGCAACATTCAAGCTCTTGTAAGACATATCAAACAAGAAAGTCTTCCATTTGTAAAGCCAATGTCTTCTTATCTATATCCTGGACCTTAAAGTGATAAAAGGTTGCCCATAATCAAAGTTGCACATTTATCCTCAAATGTGTCAGAGCTGCAGTTCAATCAGAAGTCCAATTAGGCTTTCACAGTGCCCAACACTGCATCCACCACAACTGTGTAAATGGATGATTGTGGTGCTTTTTGCCTGGATAGAGGGACCATCAAGGAAAAAAAACTGACAACATTTCCTTTTCCACGCAATAACAGAAAGCCAGGCTGAAGCCCCCTCATTTCAGCCTGATTGTCCTCTTTTATCTTCTGTCTTTTCCTTCTTTACCTTTGATCTTACATTTCTGACTCTGCAATTGTGTCCTGCTACGGCACTTACACTTGTACACAATGAAAGAAGACAGGAAGTGTTAGGCTTTTAGTGAAAAACTGTATACGCATGTACATGGCACATCCAGAAAAACACTACGCACAGTGAGAGGAGCGTTATCATCTGTGGAACATCTGCTCGCCATCAAACGAGGCATCAAAGGCTGCTTGTTACTTGGATTGCATTAGCTTCATGATGTTTTGGCTTTGATACGGCCCAGAATCACTTCAGCAAACAAGACGTGCTACCGCTACAGCGCACTGACTGTCCTCAGCCTCAGAACAAAGCAACTCTCTTTCTGGCTGTCTGAATAATCAAATGAAGACAGATAATGTACAAGAACCCCCTGCAAAGATTGTCTCTCAAATAGATCCCCTGAAGTGTTGAGGCTGTATCACCATGTCTAATATGGCAAGCTATTACGGCTTCTCTTGATTTTTGTAAGGGAGAATGTCAACTCATGCAGGCTTATCAATACTGACACTCGAGCGACAGACATTTTGTTTATGTCTCTTAAGGAGTTTAAGGTGTTGGTGTGAGATAAGCTGAGCAGGATTTTTGTTTTCTCTAGGGAATGTTAAATGCGTCAATTGCTGTTCTTCCCTGGTCACAGTTATCAGAGTAATTTGGTTTTATGAATTCTAGGCAAAATTGGTGACTTATGTCTCTGTCATTATTTTGAAAGGCAAATTTTTGTTGGTCTTTCATAAACAACATGAACATGGTATTATACATACTAGATATTTTGGAACATTTTGTCATCTTTTTCGAGTCTTTCTTTGGTTTTACTGAAAGACAACTGTCACATCATCCTATTAAGACAAATTATTGTATCCAAGAAGGCGACTGCTTCTTCAAATATGCTCAAAGACCTTTGAAGTTGAAATCTAGTGAAAGTCTAAAGTTACTGGATAAATTGAATGCTGAAATAATATCTAATGCTAGCTCCAATTCAAATATAGGTTGGATAAATGTGGAACAAAAAAAATAGCAAGGCTTAATAACTTTCTGTATCAGATAAATATCTCATGAAAATCATGTTCTAAGAAGGCTGGGCAAAGACCAAACCCAAGATCTTTGAAATACTGTATCTATTTCTTTCTCTGTTTAGCATGCCAAGGTGGTGTCATTTGTGGCAAAGATTGAACAAGATGTCCTCAAAGTCACAATGCTTTACTGGATTGAAATCTTGTGACTGTTTTCACTGTGAACTCATTGTCATCATCAAGAAATCAGTTTGAGATAACCTAAGTGCATTGTCCTTCTGGAAGTTGAAGACTGTGCAAATACTTTTCACAGCACTTTAAATGTACCGTAACTTTGTTTTCCTTTTAAAACATAAAAGAAAAAAAAGTTTCCATTCTTGTCCACTGAACTTTTTAGAAAGGTTTTTGGTAATTTGATATTTTCCCCTCAAACAAATTACTCTAATGAAAACAAACACTTTTTTTCCTACTTTAAGTTTGGATTCTGTTGCTTGCGAAATCAAGTACCTGAGAGGCACCCAAAAGAGACAGACCGAAACAAAGATGATGAATGTCATGCACAAATTGAGATACATTTTTTTTCCCTCCAGCATGCACTTTGTTTTGCTTAATTAAGTTGCTTAGGTTCGGGGAGTTTGATCAAATTAAGTTAGATGTCTGGTAGACAGGAAAGAAGTGGGAGAGGGATAACGATGAGAAGGCTCCAGTGTTTTGGACTTTCTGTATTTTTAAATCTGAGGACAATGTTGTGTGGCAGACTATGATAATCCATTTCTCATGCGTTCTGCCTGTCAATATTTCCAGGCCTATCGGTAATCACTTACATAAATGTGAGCTAACTGTTAATGTATACACCTATGATAACATAAGTTCATATTAAAACATCCTCAAAGTGTTCGTTAGCAAGAAGGGATTTAGCCTAATAGAAGATTTTTCATTTGGCACTGAATGATGAGAACACTTTTTGGAGACGAGGAGAATTTCCTGTTTTAAGATGATGACTGACTTATAAACCATTTTAAGTTTCCAAGGGCAACCCTGTTTGGGTCTTTTCATGACCTCTTGTGATATTTTCTTGAGCTAAATGTAATTAAGTGTTCAGTAGAAAGTCCATATGAGTCACATGCAAAGCCGCCGATTCAAAAGCAACAAACCTGTCTGGAGGGAGAAGGTATGAGTCCGTTTCTAAACTAGCTATTTCCAAATTTTGTAAACGGCGTTGTCTTTTAGCCCCAACTTGGTGTGCTACTTCCAGAGAGAAATTAGCTTGACTTGAACAAGTAGAAGTCATGGCCATGTTGGCAAAATCAATTTGGGAAAACAATTGCAGTTGCTCCATTCAATACTCCTGCTCCTGGCTTCTGACGTTTGTCATGGGACCTCAACAAGGTTGACGGAGTTGCAAAGGTTCAGTAAGCTTTATATTAAAAGGGTCATAAATAATTATTTTCAGCCATTTAACTGATTCAGTGTGTCAAGTGGTCTTTTCAGCTTGTAACAGGTTTTCAGAAACTAAAAATGCACAATCCCCCTCCATTATGGATGGCCTAAAACACAATATTTGAGCTTTCATCTTTTTCTTAAGTAATGTAACACTGCACAACAATGGTTTTGAAAATGTTTGAAATTATTCAAGTTTTAAAAGATCACATTCAATCAAATTTCTGAGCTGGTGGTATTGTAGCATTTTTCAGAATTCAAGCAGTCTAGTTAAAAAAAAAATACACACATTTGTGACAAGAATAAAACATTACTATAAAGAAGATGCAATAACCCGGTTGTACAAGTGTAGATGCTTACAGTATACAACCAGGAGTGAGAGAGATTTCTAAGCTTTGCTCAAAGAGTTAAAGAGCAACATAGTGAGAGACATAACATCAATATTAATCACCAAAATAAAAAAATTCTACATCCATTGAAATGAGCATGATATAATCAAGTGAAAAAGTATATGTTTCTAAGAGACAAAATCCAATTAATTTTAACACTCTTACAATTAGTGTTGCATCCTCTGTACTCTTTAGCAGATGTCTATTACTCAGTAACAAGATGAAGTTCCAGCGCCGAACAGGATGTATGCAGTTACAGGGGGGTTGTGTAAAAGCTGACATCACACAGAGAGAAATCTGATTGTTAATTAGCTAGTAGTGCTATGCACATCTGTGCAGGGAGCTGCAAGCTGCCTTTGTTAAATGGTTGCTAAAAGAACCACATGAAGCAATGTAGCACTTTAGAAAATGTTACTATACACCAGGCTTATTATGATATTAAAACATATTCCTTTCTTTGTTCTAATACTTTGCACATACAGTATTAATTTCCAAATGTCTACATTAGAAGAAGATTGTGGGATTTTAAAGCCTCTTGACATGGTTTTATCAGGTGCCAGGGGGGAAAAAAGTATAGCTCTTTGATTTTAGATTAACTTTACTTCCACGCTTTAATAATCCAAAGCTGTTCCATTTAATTTGATAAGTTCACATTTTTAACAGAAAGACAGGAGGTGAGGAAGAGCTCTTATATGAGGAATATTTTCACAGATCTTTGCTCAGCATATATTAAGAGTAGCACAGGTGTAAGTTTAGCAATTGATTCTCATCAAATGTCCTAGAAAGCATTTACCATGCAGCGGTGAATCTGAGTCACAAGCCTGAAAACGGAGGATGTCAAATTAAATTCAATCATTGTGAATTATCAAACATACCAATGCAGAAGGCACATAAATCTTAGCACATGCCTGTGTCATTTCTAAACAGAAATTAATTTCTTAATTAAACAAAATTAAATTTAAATGAAAATATGAACAATTTTGTGCTCTAAAATGGCACACTGTGCCTGAAAAAATACATAATGCAGCCTTTTTAACTTAAGACAAAAAAGGTGAAAAAAAAAGTGTATGAGTCTTTTATTCAGCATATCTAAACTTCTGGTTTAAACAGCATGTTATATCCTTGCATCCATATTGTCAAACAACAAAAATATACATGATGAGTTTAAATTATAGTGAAATATCGTGCTGATTTCTGCATTTACTTCTCCAACTGTTAAATCAACTTAAATCCTGATAGAGCTCCTTCCTGCAGAACTCAGTGCATTTTATTACCTTCTAAAGTACACAGCTAAATTCTACCGTCACTTTATTGCAAATAATGGTGAGACTCATAATGTAGCCGGTTCTTCTCTTCTGTGGAAATCTGCCAAACATATATTAACTTGGTAAAACAGGTCAATGAATTTCTTTTTATTTGCAACTGCATCCATGTAAAACACACTTAAGCACATTTTTGAAAAAAATAGCTCAGAGTTCACAAGTTAATATTGAAAGTTGTTATGGCAAAATTGCTAGCTGTGCTTTTGATAAACGTGGAAACACTTGTGCTTACACATGTGCCAGTATCCAAAAACTCCACCTCGTGTTAAGTCCTTGTTTATCCACCTCTCCTCTCCTCTCTTTGCCTTCTCCTTTTCCTCTTGCTCCTTCCAACTGAATTGCACCGGCTATTGATTCTCCCGCAGGGGATGATTAGCCCTAACCTGTGTCAGAGCGCCAAGTCAGGGCAGTGATAATGCCTTCACTCAATGCACAACAACAACTCAGGTGCCCCCAAGAGCAAGTGCTAGCTTCTGGGCACAGGCTAGCATGCTAATTTGGAGAGTCCTGTGATAAATGCATGCTGTCAGTCCCCTTGAACTAAGTCAGGCTCTCAGCACTGCCGCAGTAACGCCAATTCAATAACCTACATCCAGAAAATAGGAGAGAGTGCAGTTGTTTGTGCTGCATCTGTGCCGTATAGGCTGTGATACAGGCCATAACACTCGTTCAAGAATACACATTAAGGTAAATCCAGTCAGCTGCAAACATGCAAAGCAAACTTTATATTGCCACATATTTCATCTAAATACCCAATGCAAAAATACAAAGACTACAAGGTAATTCAAACATAGTGGTCAGATGCAATGTGTGGATCTCTGCAGAATGCCACACACAATAGGACAGGCACGTTGGCAGCTTTGTCACTCAGAATTGCAACAGAAGAGATGGGGGATGCTTTTGAAAGGAATTTCTGATCCCTTTTTTCTTTTCACGAACCACCAGAAATTCCCACACAAACATGCACAGACTGCTGGATACACAACAGTTTTATTTGCACAAGCTGAATGCCACACAAGCACCCAAAGCTGAAATGACTCTCCGCCTGTTGTGTCTTGCAAACATTAACGCATACATGGGGAAGTACTGATAGACACATCCCTAATCAGGAATCCTCTCGTGGAGCGGCTTACGCGTGTAAACGAGACAAAGAGTAAAAAGAGGTGGAAGATGGCATGAAAGCAGATTTGCAAGGCCTGCTCCTGCACCTGTCAGCAGCTTCTTTCTTTCCAGTAGCTGTAGCAGTGATGCATACATGCACGCGCACATGTGGACATTATTTTTGTGCAGCAAACACGCAAATGTTTTGATGGATTTCCTTCAGATGCAAGGACACAATGCACATGGGTCTGTTGCAGAGGAGTTCTCCCTACCTCAAGTGTATCAGACGACAAGGACAGTTTAAATATTTCCGCAGGAAAACGCTGCAAGGAAGTGATTTACAAAAAAAAAGATGCTTGGCCATTATTCAAATGTGCTTATGGAGCTTGAAAGCACAATATGGGCACAATTTAGGAGCATCTTCTGCAACAACCGTGCAAGTTGTTTCCTGCTGAGCTACTTTGATGATTTTGCATGTTGACCTTTACTGCTTTACTCAGCATGCAGGACAGCAAAATGCATTTTTAATTCACCTCACTGATTGTTCGCCAGCTGTAGCGCAATCATTTGAGCAAAGTTATTTTTCAATGTAACTCTTTAAAGAAAGCCAGAGGGTACCCATTTATCTTCCAGATTCAAAGATAAAACAAAAACGCAATTTGTTTCTCATCCTTCATGTCTCAGACCAAGTGTCTTAGGTTATGCAGTACTTTCGTAGCTTTGAGTTAGTTTGTGAGTTCTTCACTTTAGTTTTCCAACAAAGGATTACAAGTCCCATTAGAAATGAATGGCTGGATCACTTTTTGTGAAGTAGATTTACATAGCACCGTACTCAAGGGTCAAAGATATGTTCCTGGAGACATGCATGAATAAATAATAAATATTTGTAGCAGCACGGCTGCATGTAATATTTATGTAGCAGACTGCTGATGTCAAAGTAAAAGTTTTCTGAGCAAATATTTTATTCAGTCAGATTATGGGACCTAATTGCTCAAGAAATGCAAAACAAGAACAAGAACACAAAAATGAAACCTGATTAAGAAGACAAAGAAATTATCAAAACAAAACAAAAAAGATCTCAACACACAGGTGATAAATTCTTTGTTGACACTTTAACAACACCTGAGTTACAAGAAATCTATGAACACGTTTTCTAGTTGTCAGAATAAGGATCCATTCCCACCAAATCAGAACCACGCCACAAAATTAATGAGGATTTACAGGTGAAGTCTTTTGGCATTGACAGTTTCTTAACTATCATGGCAATATGTCCATAAGGTGGAGGTTTAAAGTGTTAACACATGTAGCTTGGTTATTAAAGAATTTAAAGTACGAGTGGTCGTGGAGATTTCATGCTAAGGCTACAACTTAATCACAAGCGTCGAAGATCCTGTTGCTGTTCTGACTTCATCCTGTAGAACCTTACCAAGTAGCTGGAATGAACAATTCATGCTCTCCATGGAGATAATTATAGTGTATTCCTCAGAGTCCTGGCAGTACACTATAATTAGCATGCGATTCCTAGATAGAAGGGCGAGCACCTTAAAATTTATAACCCTTCTTGCTTTTTGCTGGTTGCTCTGCAAGCTGAAGACGAATTAAAGTCCTATGATGATTAGCTCACAGTGATCAGAAAATAAAAGGAAATCAGTATTTGTGTACGTGATTCCGCATGTCTGCCAGAGCATTAGTTAAAATATTGTGAAAGAATTGCATGTTGAGCACATTGCATCTACCTCAACAGATAAAACCTTTCACTTATATTACCTTATGCTATTACCTTCATGGTAATATGTAAAATCTAACGCTGTTTCTTCCTCCACAGAGAAGCTAAATATGATGATGGATGCTCAAAAATCTTTCCTGAAAAAACAAAAAAATAATTTGGGCTTTTATTGTCACCAAAAAATTAACAACAACAACAACAACAAAAAAAAAAACAGCAGGATTTTCTAATTGTTCTGAATGAACTGCTAATGTGCTATGATTTACTATTTTGTTTTGTCTTCAGTCCCGACTTTAAAGATGGAGTTTCACCACCTGACTTCTCAATGTAAACAACTATCAGCAAAGGGGCGACGCAGATTCTTGCGGACACATAAAGATGATAAAATGAACACCAGAAAGGCATTATGGTTGAGCAGACTTTCAAGAACCCTGAATCATAACCATAATCACAATGATTAAATTTAATCTAAACCCTACATCCAACATTCTTGCTTAATGTTCAAGTTAATATGACAAAATTTTGGCCAAAATTTTAAATAAATGAAATGAACCTAGATGCCCTGGTGGCTTTAATTGTCTAAAATTCATGATGGTATTTTAGTCTGCAGCCTTATTAGAGGAGAGTAAATATAATTGCCGTCATCTCCAGCAGCTCCCAATCTCTGGCTTGTTCCATGTTTCTCCTTGCTTTTCTTCAGCTCGTTTGGACTGTAGTTGTTGCAGGAATGCGTCAGTGAATAGCTCCCCGCCTCGTCAATAAAGCAATCATTAGTGGCTGATTGAGTTTGTGCTTGTGTACCGACAGAACATTGGATCGGGTGAATGGAGGAAAGGAGCAAGGAAGAGAGAGGATGGCGATGGTGAGATTCGATATTTTGACGCGTGTTGGCTGTATATGTCTCAACCAATTTAAGTGACTGCAACCACTCAAATTGTTTTTTTGCGCAGAGTGAAGCTGATGAGATCCAGATGGTTATGACCACAGCTGCATATTTATACCTCGCCATGAAAAGTATCTGCCCCACTTGCAGATTTGGTCTGTTTTTGCTTCTTTCTTTTTTTGTTTGTTTTTGTCACACTATTTTTCAGTTCGTCAAGCAGATGTACAAAGATAAGCTAAGAAAAAAACCAAGCTGTTTTTAAATAATGATTTCATTTATTATGGAAAATACACATCTGAACCAACCTGGTCCATTTTCAAAATGAATCAACATCTAATCCTGGTAATAGTCTTATGCTTGGTGGTAACAACAGCCAATAGACATTTAATAACTGGCAAAGATATTTTTAATAATGTGGAAGTAAGAAGAAATTTGGCCCACTCTTCGGGATTTTTTCTAACTCATTAATTTTGGGCAGCTTTTGTATCTGATCTGCATTTATTAATTAGAAAACTGCTTCTTGTATTTTTTCAGGCTAGCTTTAATATATATATATTTTCAATTACCTGAAATATTTATGATCATGATGAAAAAAAAAAGTAAAAAAGAAAAATCTTTAATTGGGCAAGCACAGTTTAATGACAAAGTGAAATCAGACATTTGTTCAATATATATAGATTAGCTGCATATATATATATATTTGGTTTGTTTTTTTACTCCCTTTTTTCCCCCCCTACATAACAGCAGTTAGCCATACTTTTAACAAAGTCGGGTCAAACCAGACTCATCAACCTCACAGTTCTTCTCTCCTCATCTAGTTGAGAAGTGACTCAGGGTCAGTACTTGAAATGTAATCAGTCCCCCTGCTCTCAGCTTCCCATGTTATCCAAACGTGAGCCAGTGAATCTCATTTAGAGAACAGCAGACCACACAGAGGCTACGCTCAGGAGGAGAGTCCGCAAGGGTCGAACAGTACTCGCGTTTTACTGATACCTACCAAGCCATCATACTCATTACAAACCTGTGGAAGTACTTATTTAATCATTCCTTACTTCCTGACTGTGTGTTTAACAGTTAGCTGCTCCGTTATTGGAGACGCTCTACATGGTGTTGAACTATGAGACTGCTCAGACGACGGCTTACTGTGTTCAGGCAAAAGATGGAAGATGTAATTTGTTTCTAAGTCCAATATGCAATTTGTTTTAGCTTGGTAATGGTTTCAATCAAGTTTTTATTCAGCTCCTCTGCAGTTAAATTTTCCATTATATATATATATATATATATTTTTTTTGTGTGTGTGTGTGTGTGTGTGTGGGCAGACAATGTAATTTCACTTGACCTTTTGCTGAAACCAACACTAATAAAAGTAGTCACACTTAATCAAAATCCTGCAGGTACTGAAGCCATAACAATGAGCTTAGGAACTCTTTGAGACCACCTCCAGCGTAGGCAAAACTTTTAACTCCATGTCGTTTGTTGTCAATATAAAAACATTGAGTGCTGTAGACGGAAATACTGAGTTTAACAATGCAGCTGCGAGAAATGTAAGGCAATAATCATTGAAGCATAAAATACCCAGAGAAATGCATTGTGGCTGTATTGAAATGATTAATATTATAGGGTGAGGTGGAATACAATCGGCCATTTAAACGAGCATTCTAAGGTATTTAGCCTATCTCATTTCATAATACAGAAAGCAATTTATCCACTCAAGCAGATGAATAAGAAGAAAGTCTTTTTGACATTTCAGTATTACGCACACACCATTAAAACTTGAGCTTAAAATCTATCATACAAAATATACCTGTCTTTTTTTTAACTAATAAATATTCCTTTCATGGATCCTGCAGTGTTTTTAAGGCAAAATGCATCAACTGTGACTGATTCTGTTTCACATTTACTGCCTCAGGTAGACTTTTGCATCACATTTTTTACAACCTGTTTTGCTTTTTATGATGGAAACTCAAGCTATCTGTAGACAGAAATTATTAGAGATGTGCAAATCTTTCTGTCTAGCTCAGTAAAGCTGCATCTTCTCTTGTAAAATACAACATAGAACGGCAAAATGAATAAGTGATTTTCAAAATACTGGGACTTTTTCAGCACTTATCTAATGAAATCTACACATTTTAATGTATTTTTATATGGTAAAACATTGTGGTGACAGAAAATGGAAACTAGTCAGTATTGAAACGGAGGAGGGATGCAGCTAAATACAGGGAAATTGTAAAAGAAAAGCTGTTTGCGCAGGCAAAATACTTGAGATTGGGTCAAAGGTTCACCATATCTGTCATATCATTTACTTTACCAAACGATTAATTTATTTCTATAGTTATTGCCAATTTTGGCAGGGTCACTCCTCTATACTTTTCCAGATCAAACTAATGTGCAACAAAGCACATCGGAATTTGTGGTTGTAATGTAGCAAATGTGAAAAAGTTAGAGGTCTTACTCTTACTGAAAGTCAGATCAGTGCCTGGACTTACAGCATTTCTTTGCTGTTCCTCTTTCAGATGTTCCATTTAACACAAATCCAATTTTCAAAATGCAGTTATCCTCTGTAGGTGAATAATGTGTGGCCTCAAATTAAATGTCCTACCAATAGAAGGCCTCATGTGTAATGACATCCAGTGAAATTCTTTTTTTGAATATATTAAGCTCCATGCTGTCTGAGCTGCAGACTGAGAACTGAAATTCATTTGTCCCTCTAGGAATTAATCACCAATAAGAGATTTCACTGCCTTATTTGTGTGCTACTCAAAGTCTTATGAATTCTTGATTCACTAGTGGTTTGTGTCAAATATTTCCTTTCTTAAATACAAATTGTGAAGTTAGCAAGGAAATGATTTGAAATTAATTAAAATAAAAAGGGTTTAAAAGCAGAGATATAAATTGTCTTCAAAATATTTCATGAAAACATATGTATCTATTTCTACAGAATATTTATAATTCTCTTGAAGACATGATGCATTCTAGAATACATGCTTAAGTAGAGCTCATTCACAATTATATACAGTCTCACTTTATCAATCTCTTTCATAAAATGTCCAGCCTTTTTGGTACGTATCAGCAAGACTATATGGGAAACCCTGTTTTCCATTCAGCTGTTAATCTAAAAACGCTGACAAAAAGAGCGCTTTCATTAATTTTCCTTCACCATGTCGGGCCATTTCTTCCACAATATTTCATTAAGATAAACCCAAGTGTGCCAATAACAAGCTCAGTTTATACGCTGCTGTGCTTCAGAAACAGAACCCCATTCAGTATTCACACACGCAGCCGTCCACTTTGACTTACAGCCCGATCACACAAAACTCAATCATTTCTGAAGCCACTATTGGTCTCGACAACAGGCTAATTGGATGGCTGACCCTCCTGATTGAAACAGCCCACTCAGCAGTTTGAAAAGCAAATTCTATCAGCAAGTATAAAGCTTAACTAAGAGCTGTCATTTGTCAGTGATTTACAGACGGGTGACATTCGTAATGAAAGGAAAACAAGATCCAGAGCTTCTTGGCACAGATTAGCAAATAATCGGCACCAGCGATGGAGAGAAAACAGGCCAATTAATCTAATTTTGCCAATTATAAAACTTTAAAGCCAATACTGAAACATTCATTTGCTAAAATAAACAAAACAAAATCACTACCTATAGAAGACTTTGCTCTTTAAATGAAGCTAATGTGGCAGTAGGGGTTATGAATGAGCATGTGAAGCTTCTCATTATATCAACAAATTAGCTTATCAACAAATGATGGCATCCATGTACTTTTTAGTATTATTGTAAATCTACATTTTATTCATTAACATGAAAAGTGTGTTCCAGTGGAGCTGCAATGTTGAAAAGAAAGCATTTGATCCTTACATACTTTTTTTCTATTTTGGCTTTAAAGTCACAATTTTCTACATGTTTCAGATCATTAAACAATATTTAACATAAGATAACTTAAGTAAATACAAAAAGCAATTTTCATATAATGTAATGATAGCAATCAAAACCAAACTACCCCTACATGGCAAAGAAACTGATCCTTAATTATAAAAACTGTTTGTACAAGTGTCATCAAGTGTTTTGGTTAATTGGATATGAGACTTTGACTCTGCTTTGTTTTGTCCACTCTGTTTCGAAGAATTATTTTAATTCAGCAAAATTTTGTCAAATGTGAACTGGACCCCAGTGTTATTTTGATAAGCAATGGTTTTCACTTTGGAACTCGCCAATGAATTGACATTTTTTCTATTATTTTGTATTGTTTAATAAAAAGACAACAGTCTTGTTTTCTCCATTTGTTGGTAATCACTCTGACTGTGGTTCACTGTCAAACCTCAGAAATAGCTTGGAAATAGCTTGATAAACAATTTTGGGTGAAAAAAATTCTTTAATTTTATTTCTTTAGGGCATTGTATGTGGCTTTTTTGACATGTTTTAGTTTTCTTTATGTTATCAGATAGGTTCTACGTAAGTGGTTCGTTTTTGTTCGGACGGCCTGGAAATAATTAGTCCAGGATGTGGCTACTGAAACCAAATTGAGCTTCCAGAACATTATTTCAGCCATTTTATTATTTATTCGGTGAGTGGAGGGTTACTTTTCTCACGTGTTTCGATTGAATCTTTCCCTTATCAAATTAAATAACAATTGTTTGATTAAATTTTTTGTGTGATGATTTTTAACATGTACAAAAAACTAAAGTAAATATATGAGAGGAAAATACTTTTTCTCAACTTTGTAACTGCATCAGAAAGTTATGAAAAATGTTGTTTAAAAGTCCAAGGTGTTTGTTAAAATGTTATGAGACCCATTATTGTGGGACCATCATATTTTTAGGATTTGTTTATTTTGCCCCATTGCTACTTTATGGGCAAAAAAATACTGCACGCAATGTGTTTAGTAGCTTTATGGTACTTTATGAGTATTATTTTCCAAAATCAAAGTTCTTATAATAAATAAATGAATTCTGCCATATATGTGTGATGTTGTGTAAAGCAAAACAACTGTAAATCCGTGGCTGTGTTATGTAAAGGAACGGTTTTCCGCTGAACCCCTTTGGGGGAGTTGTCTTTGCTTACGCCTGAGTTTGTCAGCCATCTGCCCACTCTTGCTGTGTTTCCAGGCTAAAACTGCTTTCATTTATTTGTTCTTTTTCCCAATCTAGTCTGACTTTGCTTCTCAGTTTACATAATATTCTGTTAGGTACAAAAACATAAAAGACATGGTAAATATTAAGCCTGCTTGATGTGATTTTATCCCTTCAAAATAAAAGCAAAATGGTAAGATGTGTTTTTATCTAAGGTTGGGATCATATTAAAATTAAGTAGAAGTAGCTATACCACCACACTGATTTAAACTGTGAATATATATAAAAATTGTAAATATATATAATAAATAATGCACACTTCTCATTTCAGATCTTTCCTTAACTTATATTTGAATTTTGAGGGTGAACTATGTCTTGGGTTTTAAAAAAAATAAAAGTTGGCTTTTGCATCGCTGTGTGTTTCTCTAATCCTCACACCACACTCCTAAAATCCCCTCCATCCTTGACCCAGATTTAGTTCAAGGGGACTGACATCAGCATATGGTGTTATGAGTATTTCCATTTCACTTTTAAAATGATGCTTTTATGTGAAATGGTAACTATTTGAAAAGGAACCAGCTCTTTACAGCTGTTACCAGACTCATTGTTCTTTCTGAAGACCTCAGGTAGATCTAACCACTGTGTTCAACAATCAGGAGCACAACAGACTAAATGTTTAAACAGGGCAAATAATTTAAAAGGTAGATATTCAAAGTATGTGTTCCTCTATAAGTGGGGATAAATGTTATGGATGTCCTTATTTATTCCTTAGCAGAAATAAGATATTTTGTTTTAGATTTGACATAACTCATATAAAGGTCATTGCTTGAGCTTATTGTTTACTTAAATAACTTGTGTTTCTTAGTGTGGTTGAAGTCGGCTAAATATCATCCCTAAATATGTTACAGAAACACAGTGGAATGTCCTGAATTTTTTATTACAGTTGATCCTATCCTGTAACAAAAAGACATTGGATTTTAACTTTGTTCTGTTAGACAAAACTGATTGGTAGAAGTGTGTATGGAGTTTGTGGCAGTTCACCATTCTGCTCTTAACTTCCTCTAATGAAGTCTTTTTCTTTGGCCATAGCAGAAGAGACCTAAAACCCTTTTGCTCAATTACAGTTTTAGGTGAAGAAACTTTCCTTGTTAAACAAGAGATGAGAATTAAAGCAGGACATTTTGTCCCTTGTCCTGTTTCTTTGTAGCACTGTCTTGCAACTGTCATTTTGTGACTGTTTTTCTCTGGCACATAGATGTAGCTATACAATTAAAAAGTTAGATAACGACAATAACTACAACTGCTTTATACATCATGAACGTTTTTGTAGATACTTTAGTATTTTCCAAGAATCTGTAAAATTTTTCTAACTATATGACGGTTTACTTTTTTTTTTTTCTTTAATTGAGTTGGAGCCTATTGGCCTGTGTCAGGCTCTTCATTAATGCTACTTTGGAAGCACATACTTAAGGTGTTGCCTCACCAGTCGTCATTAAAATAACTGGTAAGTTGCGTTTTGTTTTTTCTAGTTTTGGTCTGCAGTCTAATTATTTCTTGTATTGCTGCTGTTCTCACTTCAGGGCCGAGGTGTTGTTGTCACGGTGCTGTGTAGTTGATGGGTTTGAATTCCCAGCACTGTGTCAGCTTGACTGAGTGAAAGGAAACAAATAAAGTGCCAAGTTGTCCTCATTTAACTTCTTAGAGAGAGTGTAGAGTCAACACAGACACAAGCTGTTCAGTTAAAAGGACTCAACATAAAAAATAAAAATTGTGAAACCTTACCAGCACATTAAACACTGGTATTAGACGAAGCAAATGTGAAAATAATAAAAAAAGTAGCAACCTAATTTTGTAAATGCGCACATCTTTAGAATAATGTGTTGAAACTTCTTTTGATACAGCTTCATGATAAAGTCAGATATAGTTCACACCTACCATCTGTTAAAGTGAATTTGATTAACTGCAGCAATTTCCACAACAGTGAAAATGTCTATGTTCTGGAATGAAGCTGCACAAAATAAGTCTTTTGGTAAAAGTTTCTCAGAATTTGTTACAACGTCTTGGCCTGCAGGCATACTATGTGCAACGGAAACCAGATATCACCCTACGATGAAACAGGATAGTGGCAGCATCATGCTGTGGAATAGCTTTTCCTCAGCTGGAACAGGGAATGTAGCCTTTCCACTTCAAAACTGGAAACCAATTTAGGTCTATTCATGTTCCACCAAACACATTAAGGTACTTGCTTGAAACCTGAAATCTCATCTGAATGCTTTTGTAAGATACTATAAGTATCATCAACAGCTATAAGAGTATTAGCTTTCAGTCATTGTTGCCTCAAAGACATCAGTCCACTTTGCGTTTGGATTTGAGGGCATAACATCAGAGAAAAACACACGTTAGTATATCACAGGGGATAAAAAATCAAAGTGTGAATTACACCATCAATGTATTAAGAGTTTCCAATAAAAATATGAATAAATTTGCATCCTTTCCAGGGGATAAAAAAATGAGCAAACCACATTATTCACATGTTTTTTGAATGAGTTAAATTCAAAATATATACTCATATCTACTGGTATCATAAGGATTTAATCATAAAAAACTGTTTTAAAAAAGACTCTCAACTGATTGTCATGGTACTGATTAAAAATGATTCTACCAACAAGCTGAAAGCTAATCTTGGATGTTTGTATACTTTTGAGGCTCACAGCATTCAATATTGAATAAATCCTCATTTAAAATAGAGCAGATTCCCTTTATCTCCTTTTAGGACTTTTAAAAATATTATAGGCCAAGTATTAAGGGTATTAAAAGATCTTAGACATTTTAAGAGTTTCAACTTTTACATCTGCATATAATTTTAAATATGTTTGCTCACTTTTGAGCAGTTGAAAGAACTCTCATGTGGAGCTGATATGTACGCATAATTTTCGAAATTTTTAATTGGTCCTTAAACGATCTTCAATGATTTTTAAGTAGTACCAACTTGAAACAGACCTTCATTGCAAAGCATCATCAAATTTAAGTCAGAAATAAAACAGTTCATTTCACTGGCAGATTATCCACTTGTTTCAAGCACAGCTGCTTCGAAACCCTCTGTTAAAACACGGCACAGGAACTGCACACACACACGCACGCACACACACACTAATTGCTCACGTAACTCATTGAAGGGTATTTTGGCTCTTGACATGTCTAAATAGCTCAGCAATTTTCCTTAACGATCACTCAAAGTCTATCATGCAGAGGCTGATTAGCGCTGCAGTGTCTTTTTTTGGGTGGTTCACACTCATTACATGAAGTAAGCCGACTGTATTTGAGAAAATAACGGAAAAGAAATTCCTTAAAAATAAATAAAGATGGCACAGACAGCAGAGTATTCTACTCAGGCATCAGCAAACCCTAGAAAATCAATCAAATTATCCAAAACAGGTTGAATACAACATTTTTGTGACTTCTGCAAAATATTCACCTGGAGTTTTTAAAGGCAGAAGAGCAATACAAATAATTACAGCAATTAGTCTTATCAATAAGAACCCTTGCAAAACTATTGACAGACCAACCTAAACTAGCACAGAACTGAGGAGTGGAAGAAAAAGAATAATGGGTTCTCAACATTTTTTACACTTAAAAATGGAAAGATGCATCATTGTGCAGTCAATCCCGCAATTAGTGCCCTAAATTAAATCTGATGCCATTAATTGTCTTTCAAGTCACCTATTGGGGAATAGAGTCAATTTTCCATCACAGTAAACATCTGGCGGTTACGTGAAGGCCAGAGAGGTTTGTTAAGAGAAAATTAGTGAACAAGTAGAATCTTGAAGAGCAAATAAGGTCAGTAATAGAATTTAAGAAAATTTTAAATATATATTATATCAATATACAGGGCATCTGGATTTGTTTTCATTTCATGGTTGCGGAATCATAAAATCAAAAGTGCAGTGAGTCAGCATTTCTTTCTCTCCCCTCCTCAGATCCTCAGGTGAAATAATTTGTAAACACTTAATCCCTTAATGCTCCATCTTGGAAAATGGAATGAGATAATCAGGAAAGCAGTCAAGAGGCCCGACTATGGAGTACCTGCAGACATTCATAGCTCATTTGGAAGAATGCACAACTGTTCACAGTGCATCCCAAAGAAAACTAGCAAATGATATCATATGGCTCCGATTAGACGAGGTCAAAATTTAACTTTTCGGCCAAACATGCAAAAATGAACAGATAAGATCCTCCCCTCGATGAAAGATGGTGGTGGGAGCGTTATGCTGAGGAGAGGGTTTCTTTTAAAGGCTCCACATATCTGTTCAAGGCATTATATGTTAGTATTATAATAAAGCAAAGCATTATGTATAAAAATTAGTTGCAATCATTAAACTTGAAAAGCCTTCTTTCATTAATGGGAGTATTATGTACCTGTTTTATGTACTAACCATTGAAGCTCAACTAAGAAAAGGCTTGTACATTTTGAAATATAACTTTATTAGTAATAATAAAAGAAAAGAAATGGGTATAAATGTGGAGAAAGAAAGCCAGAGTAAATGATGGGCTGTTTTCAAGGAGGATTTGCACTGAACTGGTCTGTCAAGCCTTTGATCACTTTGATTTTATGCCTCTTCATTTAGCCAGGTTCCATTATTTAATTAGGAGCATTGAAGAGATAGTTCATCTTGTAGCTCAGAGTGTTTCTCTTCTTTTCAAACTCCCCTGCTTCTTTTGCTCTGCATGTCAGCCAACCCTGCCATGCTCAATAAGCATTAGTTCAACAGCGCTAAAAAAAACAAAACAAAAAAAAAAACAAGCCATCATTAACTCTGAGGCGCATCGAAGGCAAAGTTAGTGGAGCGTTTCTGAGTCAGATGCTTAGTGGATTGACTCTTTTGATCTTGAAAATGAAAGCAAATCTTAGAGTTTGATAATTAAAAAAAAAAAAATTCCAGGCACAGTATTTCAAGAGATGAGCATAGATTACTGGTTTTACATGTCATGTCGCACACTTTCTCAATATATCCCCATAAGGGAATGTTTTTAAAGTGCTCTGATTGAGAATGTGGCTGCCTATAGCAACACCCATCATTTACCAAGGCCATTTCTGGGTCTGTTATTGTCACTCAAATGTCCTAATCTCCTTCGGGTGCAATGACCTATGGAGCTAATAGAGCAGTCTGGGACTGAGAAGTGGATGGGCAGATGGATGTGCACATGAAAGAAGGTGCCCTGAGAATTGATTTTTTTTTTTTCCTTGCATCTACTTATTAGACAAAAGAGGCAAACACAAATCAGAGAAGAGTAAAAATAGATGAAAAAAAACTAAGAGTGAGTCTGGGTAAGAGAGGAAAAGGAGATGAACGTTATCGCTGGGAGCTCTGTCTCAGAAAGCATTGAATTGTGGAGTAGTTCTGTTCGCCCCCTGCAAAAACGCCACACCCCATTACCCCTGGCCATGGCCACAGAGTTAGATGGTGGGCTTCGGGTGGTGAGGTGGGCAAAAGACGATGATACATGCAAGGCGCACTCCGACACACGCTGTCTTGAGGCGAGCTGTAATGGAGAGGCAGGAGGGTCGGGATGAAGTCCTGGTCCGCTGGCTGCGGGATGCAGACGTAGCTGCTCAACTGATGCAGAGGAGGAGAACATGATGGAGGGAGGAGGAAGGGGACTGGGGAGGGGGTACACAACTCATGATAAACACATCTATCCTCATTATTGAAATAACCCTCCTGCTACGCACCAGTGCAGCCACTCTCTAGCTCCGTCAGCCCCCACCTTTCTCATTCACCATCAGTCGCTTCTCCTCTTTTGCTCACGCACACACACACATATATACATATTTTAAATAGATGTATTGCTGCAGAAAAAAACAACAACAACTTCAATTCAAATTCAATTTTATTCACATCTGTTCATTCTTTGATCAAGTCAGACAAATGGTAAGATCTTAGAAGTGCAGATCAGAATCTCTTTCAGGTGTAATTTAATCAATCAGGAGAGGAAGCATTGTGAGCTCATCACCCATCCCTGTTCTGTCCACAGACCATGAGAAAATCTGAGAGAAGCACTGGTTGGATTAACATGCTGGCCGTAGGGCTCAAGGCAGAAAAACACACACTGACATACACATCTTCTTGTTATTTTAACATGCTCTTTGCTCTTCTCTGACTTATTTGGAAAACCTTTCCCAGTAAATGTGAGATTTCTCCTGTGTACTCTAGTGTTAATGTTATCAAGACACAGTATGCGCAGCCTGTCATAATACGCGGTTGTAGGTGCTGAGGTAGACGTGGTGGAGAAATAAAAGCTTTTTAAGACTTTGTCAGTCAAGTCATGAAATCCAGCTTCTGAATGGCTGAAGTAGAGCTTCTTTGTATGAACTGAATTACACACCAGTGCATAGAAAACAATGAGATCTTAATGACATTTCTTTTACTCCATTTCACAGTTATGCATTACTTTGTGTTTAAATAAAATCACATCCAAATAAAATACATTAATGTTACAAGCCCCAACTTGACGAAATGTGAAAAACTACAACGGGTATGAGTAGTGGTTTTCTTGCATCAGTAGTGTTCAGCAAAATCGGTACCTTTTATCTGCTAAATAACTTAGATTCTGTTTAAAAATGTCAAATAGCATCATAAAATAAAATTCAAATAGAATCAAAATCAAATTCTGTACAAACATATTTTATTACAACAACAGGGTTGCACATTCCCTGCTCACTGGTCTTAGTTATTTCCTTTCTCTCAACAGTTTTCTTTGGGGATTCTCCAGTCCATGGCACCCTGGGTGATGAGCCATATTACCCATGCAGAAGAATAACCATGTTGGCAAAAAAAAAAAAAAAAAAAGCTTGATTGAGAGATGTATGATATCAATGCTCAGAAAGAAAACTAAAGCAAATTTAGACACAATGCTTCTTAAAGATGGTGTCAGCTTAATTATCTCAACTTATATCTTGTCATATTCAAATTCAATTCCCTATTAGAAAGATAAGGTGCAGTCAGCAAGCAGACAAAAGTTTCAGTCCTGACATTTCATTACTTTAGACCTGATATGCACAAGATACTCTGAGAGCCTACAGATCATTAGAGATTCTAATTATCTTTACTCGAGGAACTGCTTCGTTTGAGTCACCACACCTCTTGCCTATTTGTTAAAACAAGTAGCAAGGGTTTCTGAGAAGGCCTCATGAACATTGGATGTGCCTTTAAAAGATGAACAGGGTTGTTATTAGAGCCAATGCGGCTGTAAAACTGGGCTGGTTAGAAAGATGAGTTATTTGTAGATTTTTTTTTTAGGTTATGACAAAACAAGCTTTGAAATGACCAGGATATGTGCAGAAATGTAGCTTCACAAAACTTGCTATAAATAGCTATGGCTGCGGTGACTAATACTGATCAAGACATCTGGCTAAACTGAAAATGATCATGTTAAAATTCATGTTAGCAGATTAAAAAGAAATCTAACTCACTGCATTTTATCACCTAGTTTCCTTTGACGTCAAGGAAATACTTTTGAATTTGACTTGAATTTTAATATCCTCCCTAACCAATAAACAACTTGTACTTTTGGTAGAGTTCTCCAAACCAACTCTACACCCTTCAGTTAGGGGTTGGTTAATTGACAAATGAAAATATCCCTGGATTAATGATCTAAAGGATCCCACAGTTTTGAGAGTAAAGGATGTCTCAGTGTTTAATAGCTACCAGTGAACCGATGGCATCTCTAAATCTGGAAATGTATAAAAATATACAACCCCCCACTATCTTCTTAATAAGGCTCAGTTTGTACCCATATGCATAATAACTTGTCCCCATTTGTTTATTAAAATTCTGTTAGATTTTCAGTAAATTTCACTCTCTAATTCAGTGCAGCAGATGTGCTGTTTCACCAAGCAGAGAGCAGCTGAAGGGTAAATTCTTAAAACAGTGCAATCCAATCGTCTTCATTTTTTTTGGAACCCATTTGCCCACTCTTCTTTATTGGATACTGCATACTCTGAAATAAGTGACATGTTGTTGTTTTTTCTTTCTTTCTTTTTCTTCTGTTTTACCAACATTACTACCACATTTATCTCACATTTCAGCCTAATATCCAATCTGCTCCAATTGTGCTTTATATTGTTCCAGCTCCATCTATGCATAGACATGTAGATTTTAATCTATCTGAGTATTGACAATATATGTGTGTTCTAGGCTGCACTGGACATTTTGTAGGAGAATAATAAATTGACAAATTCAAACAAAACAGATAGGGTTCCTTGGTCCACAAGGTGTGGTTTGTCTCTGCTGAGTTGTGGTTTTATGCAAAATGATCATTAAACAAAAATGATAATCCATAACACAATATGAACACAATATGAAAGGAGTTTTTAAATGTGAACAATGTTTTTTTGCCACTTGTCACTTCATTTCCCCTTGACCAAAACCAATGATCCTTATCAGCAGTTATTCTCCATATGTCAAGACAACACTGAGTTATTCTGACCTGATTTAATTCCCCCAAAGCATTTCCTTTCACGGTGTAACCACACCACTGGTCGTGCACAATGGTCACCCCTCTATTGACTAAAATGCAAGGTATGCTCAACTGCAACTGTTAGCCACAGAAAAGTGCAGTAGTAAGCAACATATATTTGATCCTGTTATTTGAAATCAGCACTTTGTTGGTGTCCACAGAGGAATAAGAAAACAATGCCAGCAAAGTTAAAAAGTTAGACGTGGTTTTGTGTCTGATAAAGCTTAAGATTTCATATGCACCATCACCTGCTCAAGCAACAGTTCAAGGCGTTGGTTCGGACTCTGTTGGGGGTAGCTGTCAGTCTGACAGCTGGTACAGATCTAATCTCGCCTCACTCCATCTGCCAGCTTCAGTAATTGTTCATATACAAGCAGCCCTGCCCAGCTGGAATAAGGTGTGTGTGTGTGTGTTTGTGTGTATTGGTTGGAGAGTCCTTTGGATGCTTGTGTACAGCTCGAGCCAGCAGGGCGGTTGCCCTCTGATTTCAGCAGATGCCAGGTGTTGGATATCACCTGCTGCTTTGTGCACATATTCTCAAACTCACACAAAGTTTGGATGCCATAAGATCTGTGCCAAAAAGAGGATTATACTGTCAGTGATTTAATGTTGAATATTTTGCAGCTAAAAAAGAAACTTTTTTAGAAGTTTTTTTTTGTGTGTGATTTTTGTTATAAAACTTTTTTTTTGAAAGTAAAAAGGAGACAACGTCAAAACAAAAGATTAACAATCCTTCAGAGCAATGCCATATATAGACCTAGGTTATGGACATGCACCTTTTATTGTTGGAAGTCTGCTTTGGTAATGAATGGAAATGTGATAGCTGTGGAAGTGATCATGGATCAGCACCATGGAGTCACAGTAAATACTTTCAATGTGAAACAGTTTGGGTTCTTTTGTTGCTATGCTGAGGTAGGCAAAGCTCAGAGTTTGTAGGAAATTGGATCTTTTATTGTTTAGGTTGGCCTTTACACACTTCCTCCTACAGCCATTCCAACAACTCAGCTGGACCATCTACAATTTAAGAGGGCATACACATTTATCAGTCTTTACATGTTGGCCCTACAGCACGAATAATTGAGTGACGAGGGGTTATCACTCAATTATACCATTTTCTTCCATATTTCTTTTCTTCAAGCAATTGCCATTCCTTGAAGAAAATGGTTGAATCATTCTGCAGTCACTGCTTGAAGTAGAAACACCTAAGCATAAATTGTCTGTCATAAAATTTAAAGTAAAGTGTCATTTCACTTGTGAATGCTGGTGTGTTTTCACACTTAGTGGGATCAAACAAGGCGTAAACATATCTGTGGTGATGTCACATTTATATAAAATAGATGTATACAAATAGACATAAACACTCATTCCATGAGAAAATATTGTTCCCTATAGATATTTGTAGCAATCACTTTAACCAGTGGCAACAATTTAACCAGTCATGACCTTTGTGTGAGAGTGAAAATGAAGTGTGAGTAAAATGATTTCTTTTTTCAGCCTAAGTGCGATCTAACAGAAGATTGTTTCTGAGCTGCTCCAATAGAACCAAGAATGGAGAAATATTGATCCCACTGGTTGCTGAAATATCTCTTCTTACTCTGCCATCCTCACACTCTCATCTTCTCCTCATTGCTTTTCTATCTTATTTCACCCTTGTCGTCATCCTTGTGTGTTCATGAGTGTGTGTAGATTTTCCAACATCCACCTTATAACAGTAACTGTGTAGGCTCGATATTGCGAGGAGAAGATAATTTCATTCCTTGAAGAAAAGAGACGTTTTAGGGCTTCTGGGTAATCAACCTGCATTTTTGGGAGGGAAATCGATTTATACATTTTTAACCAGGCAGGGTTAAAAAACAATATCTATAATTTTAGAGTGTGGTCATTGACGCACCCCATCATTACCCATCCCACTGGGTGCGTGTGCATGTGTGCGCGCTGTATAATAAAGAGTAATAGCTTTGCCTGTGCCGAATTGGTCTAGCTGTCGCAGAATGATGACAAATGAATTCCCATGTCCCCTGATGATGATGATGATACTAATGCATTCACAGCTCGTTTCCCTCACTCTAATCTCCCCATGAAGAAATGAAAGAAAAGTAGCCATGATGTGAACTGTGTGTATTGTGTGAGGCTGCACATGAAAACAAAAAGGAGATGGAGCTGTTTGCAACTAAACACCACCGTCATCCACATGTCTCCCTGTTTTTCAACTTTTAATCTCTCTTTCTCTAATTTTCAAAGCAATGTTAAGTAAACTCAGCTTTCTCTCTTCATCTCACACTTTCTCCTTTGATGGAGGAGTTTAGTAGTCATTAGCCAAAACTTTTATAAACCATGGCTCATCTGCTCCAACATTTTAATCGAGTGAAAGCTACGTGTCATCATATTAACTTATAACCTATGTATTGATATCCTAAGGATGCCAGCAGAAAACCACATATTGCTAAACTTGTATAGACATTAGGGTACATTACCTGGGAGACCATGTTGATTGACAGATAAAAGAATCTATAAGACAAATATATATATTATTATTGCATTATATATATATATATGTAAAGAAATTACTTCAGTTACTTCAGCCAACTACGTAGTTATATGTTTGTGAATTCAATTCCTGAATTTTTTTTTCATTCTCTATTCCATAAAATCTGTGCAATCCAAAAATCTGTTCACTTTGAAACAGTCCCAGACTAGAATGCTTTTCCACCATAACTTGTAGAATTCATATTATTATTATTATTATTATTATTATTATTATTATTATTATTATTATTATTATTATTATATGTTTTGTCAAAATACTTCTGGCAATGTCAGCCAAACATTCTTTGGATTTTATGGCATTGGATAAGCTGCCATTTAAAAAAAAAAGTGACAGGATAATACGTCATGTTTACAATGAAAGAGCAATATATGTCTGACAAGACATGTTGCAAGAACAAACTCATTTGCTCCCCCTCTGACATTTGTTTCTTGATATTTATACCACGTCTCTCGGTACATTATGATGCATTTGGAGCCGGAGCTGCAGTTGTGTGTCAGAAGTCTATTTAATGGCATCCATGCTTCCGGAAGGGAGCTCTATCTCCTGCCAGGGCTCCAGTACCTCTCTGAACACCACAGATAAGGCCTGCTCAATGCTTCAGCCTCTACCAGAAGCCAGCACACGCATAGCGGCCTAAGCAACACCCACATGCATATTCAGAACACACTGAGAAAAAAAAAAAAACTTGCAACATACTGCTGGACGTTTATGAAGGGTAGCCGGTCTACACAGATGCTTTAACAAGTGCGTAAATGTAGCTACGGGTTGTGACTCACACATTTAAAGTAATACATGCAGAAAAATTCACTCCTACTGCTGTGTTTCAACATGCATTAGCTAAAGCTTTTGAATAGCCTTATCCTACTCTAAAGTGGAAACCAAAGCGTGGGTGTGGGAGAAACCAGAAAAACCAGATGGCAAATTTGTGTGGTGATGTCTGTTTGTGCAAACGTGTCTTACTTTGAAATGTAAATTACACAAGCGGGTATGTTGCCAGGTACATTGACAGAGTGCAAGGTGGGGGAAGTGGGCCCATTTTTACTCTGTGCGATGAGCCACTTAAGTAGGTCTCTGTACAAACAAGCATTTGCATTTTAAAGACACCTTTAGACTAAAAGAGTAACCTGCCAAAAGCTGAGCTGCACACTCTTTGAGTTTTCAGTGTTTGAGGGTCACAATTTGCCTCAACACAGGCGAAAAATGTTTTTGATTGGATGACTAGCTGTGCTTTTTTGTTTGAGCCATGCAAAACCATGAAGAATTTAACATATTCAGCTATGTTGCAGCATATAAATGGGATCATCCAACATACTATTTATTGGTGCAAAGACTTAATAATCTAATCAAATTCCTGCTAGCTAGTCGCAAGATGAATCTTTCTATTAAAAGAATGAAACAAAACCTGGGAAATACTCTGTAACCATTAGACCAACCACCCAGAGATGTGGTGATGTGTACAATAAAGATACATAACTATATTTTTGGGAACACTAAGAGTCCAAAATTCACTCGTTAAGTCATCTGCATTCTGTGTTGAATTATCCAATTCAGGTTTAAATGATGCATACTGCAATTCCGAGGTGATTCTATGCCTTATTGGGACATACATAAAGCCATGTCATATATAGGACATTTTAAACCTGCTGATGTGTCGGCATGCCTATTATTGTACTTTAATTTGCATGAGAAAAAATACTTTTTCTTTTCTAAATTCAGGCTTGGATTGCTTCTGCTTTAAACCTGGAGTTTCCATGTAACCTGAAATTTGGCAAAAGAAGCAAAGTGATCTTTATGTTTCCTCATATGACTGTGATTTTTTCCCCCCAAACAAATTTAAATGAAGTGATGCCTTCCCTGTAAAAGCAATAATCCCTAGAAGTGACTTAATATTTCAGTTTTCTTTTCACTGTGCTCACTAAGTAGGTTAACTCTCAAGCATTCTCACTTAAGGGAGCACTGATTCACCCCAAGAGTGTTTTCTTCTCACAACTGAACTCTATCTGCATAGACAGCCCCAGTTCTCTGTGAGAGAAAGAGCAAAACCCGAGTTGTGGTGGGTATTGTATGGAAGTGGGTCAAAATGGCCAACTTTTTTGGCCAGGGATGAGGGTGTGTGTCAATGCGTGCTTGTGTTGGAAAGGGGAACCATGGGATGTATTGAATTTCAGATTTTAAACTTAGAGGACAGTGTGAAATGGGAAGGGAGAAAAGAAGGATGAAAAACATGTTTAAATTTAAAGTGCGTTTGTGCTCAGCAATAACATGATAAACAAGAGAAGGAATGAAGTGAGTCAGAAAACTCAATTGTTTCAATAGAGGGGAAAGAACAGAACCAAGAGTCTCACTGGGTGTTTCCAATACTTTTTCAGCCTTTTGGTTTTCAATTTACTGAAGTTTTAAGCTGATATAAGCCTTTTTTATTCAGTTCTGGGCTTTCTGTCCCTTTGGAGAAAATAATGATGCTGAAAGAGGACCCTCAAAGTAAATCCACACAAAACCTTTTCTGAAACCATCCCATAGCTGTTTTTTTAAGATAAGGGCCAAGACAAACCACTTTGAATAATAATACTGCCATACGCTCTGTCTTTGCATGTCTATGTATTGCATTGAAGTTTTCACAGCATGCATGTGCGTCTGTGTACAGTACCAGAGATGAAATTATTGCAAATATTGCACTGATAAAGTGCAGTGTGAGGGTTTTTGTTCCACTCATCTCAATATCTAGCTGAGACCAAAATAGTCTTTCATTGTAATTTCCACAACGAAAAAAATAACTGACCTCCAAGTGCTGTGTGTATCATATTAATTTACTTAAACAGCAAGTGAAAGTACCTCTTTTAAGACAGACGCTCTTGGAAGTTTGCAAATCTAGATGATTTTGGTCTTTTGTAATGCAGTGCTAAGGAGATAAGACAACTAAATGATACCAACTACTCACAATAATGACAGGAAATGTAACCCACTCATAGCACCAAAATAATTTCAGATAAGTGTTCAGAAGTCCAGAAATCAGCCTTGTGAAATGTTTATTCTCATAACTCTCCTTACACAAATACCTAAAAATACCTAAGACATTTACTAAGTCTGGATACTTCACACAAATGCTCTTAGTATCAGTTTAGCCTTATACATATATTTTTTTTATTTCTACATTGTTCAATGCAGCCGTCTTTAAACAGCTGCATGTGAATCTTGAAGGAAAAGTTCCCATGGTACAATTAAAAGGCAAAAGGTACAGTATGCTTCTGTTCAAAAGCATCCATTGCCCTGGAAATGCAGGTTTATGACTCAGGTTGACTTATGTTAGAATTAAATGTGCAAAACAATAGACTGTCTCAGAGTGAATCAGACATAAAAACATCATATTCTGCTAATAAAATAAAAGGTAGATCACCTACATAATACTAAAATATTAAATCTGTTTTCAACTCACTTTAAAAATAACCACATTATTTCAGGTAACTGTGAAGTTTGGCCTCAGATATTCCTGTCCTGTTCATGTGAACTCCAAAGGTAATAAAACACTCTCCTCTCCTGAAATTCAGACTGCCTCAAGGAGCCGCCATCATAGCCGAGGGGCCCATTTGTGTGGGCTGCAAGAGCCTTGTCTAAAGTTCTGTGCAGGGACAAACACACTTCACTCAAATCTTGATGATTGGAGTGTTCTCCAGGCACAGTAGCTTGGTTAGAAAATACACACTGTTCACAATGCTCACTCTAAATTTGAATTATTTCAAATTAGACCCAAAGCCTTTTGTGAAGCATGAGATTACAGACTGGCCTGTTGTAATTTTCCTGCTATTCTACCACGGGCAGAGAGCGGCTCAGCTGTGGAGTACGATTGTTTTTTTTTTTCAGAAGATGCAATCAGCTTGCGTGCACGTGACTACATCTGTGTGTGTATGGTTGGTTTATCATCCAAAATGATCCTAATCAAGTCAGAGCAGAGTGACCTGGGACCCTGTTTGGTCCCATTCTCACCGTGATTACTGTGAGCTGTTGAAGGGGATGATAAAGGGTTACTTAGCAGGTGATGACTGACTCATATGTGTAGACGGACAGCAGGAACACACACTAAAGCACATTTCTGCCACGTGCATTCACATCCACATTTCGCCATTGCTCCTTTCTCCATTCCAAGGCAGATATTACACATGCATTGTAGCTTTATTTCCTCTCCAACCACAATATGGTGCCATTACCTCCACTAATCTCCAGCTGCTTAACCAAAGACACACACACACCCACGCACACACCCGCATGCAGTCTCACACTCCACACCTTTCCTTGTCTAAATTAGAGGTGAGCAAAAAGGTGCAGTCTCAGGAAAACCTGCACAATGAGAACAAGAGCCAGACGTCAATATCTCTCAGTGCATCTGCTCAACTTGTTGTTTGGGTCTGCATGTGTGTGCTGAGATGCACCTTTATTTTTTATTCATTTCTCTAGCTTCCCAATCCAGTATGCTATAAAGAGAAGACGGGACACGTGAATGTGAAACAACATGCACACACACACCCATCCTAGCACATAGGCATGGATAAACACACACAAAGACACACTTGTCCAGCTCTAATGGCCCAGGGCGAGGACGTGTCATTTCTTATGAGTGACTAGAGGCTGCGAGGACAAAAAAAAATGTTGTGAAGAGAACAGAAATGGAGGATGGAAAAGAGTGACAGACACTGTCTTTAGGGTGTAAAATAACTGAGACGGGAAGGGTGAGCAGACTTGGAGGAATAGAGAGACGAGGGCTCAATAATGTGGCTAATTAAGGCTTGCTAATAAAAGAAAGGGAAGAAGGCAAAAAAGAAAAACTCTGGACAACGTGCAGAGGAAGATGCTATTAAATCATTGCCAGTGGTGAGGTAGACCAAAAAAGAAAAAGAAAAGAGAAGCATTCAAAGTACAGCCTAGGGCCTATTGGCTAGAGTTATATTTAAAAAGTAACTAATATGAAAAATTAATTAGGATTGCACCGTAGGAGGGGTCTCTCTCGCTCTCTTTCTCTCTCTCTCTCTCTCTCTTGCTGTCTCTCTTTATGTCCCCCTCTCTTTTATTCTCTGTCCATTTGAAAAAAAGAAACCTGCAGGTGACCCACATGAGAAATAGAGAGATTGTCATGGAGTAACTAAAGAAAAAAAATCTCTTTGTGGCCTGTCTGAATTAAAAAAAGAACAAGAACATAGTGAATCATCATGCAGCACATTTAGAGATTGCTGTCACAAATATTTGAAGCCTGTGGAAAGAGTGTCTTTATATTAACCATTGTGGAAAAAAAAAACACTCATACCTCTTGAACTTCTTTAAATTCTGCCATGCTACAGTCACACATTTCCATGTATTTTCTCATGTGACTACTACCACAAAGTAGTGCCCAATTGTGAAGTGGAGACAAAATAATAAGTTCCTCTCTGTTTTTTTTTTAATAAACATATATTTCAGAAGAAAGGTAAGCATTTGAGAATAATGCCACTTTTACTCAAACACCCCTAAATAAAACAGTGCAACAGATTCCCATAGTCACAAAATTCACCCGTAGAGGCCAACTATGATTTAATCTCAATGTGAATCCACAGTGGATCTTAAAAGGCCTCAGAGGTTTTTTAGAAAACATCACTGGTGGGCTATTCGGCTACATTAATATGCTTTGATTTGAAGCTCTGACTGTTCTAGAGTCATTGTCCAGTTGTCTACTTGGTTTTATTTAAGGGTGTCAGAGTAAAAGGAGATGAATGCAAATCCATAGAGCACACACTTTCCATACACATCACAATCATGAACTGCTTTGTTCTGGTGTATCAAAAAAAAATACTGAAAATGAAAAAACAAAAGTGAAAGGGCATCAATATTTTAAATGGCAAAACCTTCAAACATAAACTGTAAGTACAAAGGTTGTTTCTGTTGCTGAAACATTCAGAGTAGAAATCATTTACACTGGACTTTTCTTTCTTCTCATTTAAAGCAAAAACACAAAGACCTTTGAAAGAATAAGAGTCAATGAATTGCTTCTGAGAATCAAAGGAGCTCCCATAGATTCCATGAATGCTCTCACTCAGAAACAAAAGAACAAAGCCCAGGAAGCAATATTAGCTCTCTGTTGCATCTGAAGGGTAAGAGTAAGAGTGGGGGGGAAATGTCTTTCCACTCATTCTCTCATCTCAGGGTCTTAGCGCCACAGAGACTCATGATCCAACAAGCTGCACAAGTATGCCGGGATTAGCCGTGCCGCTCGGATCTGTCGCCATGTGAGGGAGGAGGAAAGTAGGGATACAGAGGGAGCCTGTGCTGGTGAGCAGCCAATGAAGAAGGATCTAACACTTATCAAAAGCCACACAATCCTTGATCAGGAAATCTGCACACCACATCATACACACTGATGACTTGCTGATGATTCACTCTCAGTACACTTCAGGGTGTGATTCCAAACGATACGAAAATGGGAAGAGCTCTTGCATCTGTAATAGAATCTTCCATTTTCTGCTTTTTTATTGAATTCATTCACACAAAGCTTTTCCCTGTGCTTTTACCTATTTCTCGCCACCTTTACACTTACTGAATTATCTGTTGCTCGGAGACATGCTTCAGTGACATTAAAATGTTGTTTGTTAGGACATCCTGCCTTACTGACTGGTTCTCAAGATAATAAAAGAAAATACTTTATTCATAAACAATGAAAAAACCATTTACCTGTTTGAGTAAAAGTGATTAAGGTAGATTTAAGCATGAATTCTGTCTTATTCATTCATCAAGTTATTGCCAATTTGTTCATTTCGTCTTAAATAAAGCAAAAAATATGCATAAATCTTGATTCTCCTGTTTGTTTTGATCACAGATCAGTATTTTAATTTGGACAAATTCTCAATAAAGCAGCTCTCAGTTACTCTTTTGTTTCTCCTTTAAACTTGAGACCAATAAATTAAAGTTTGACTATCTTTGTAACTGCCTCCAGTTTTAAAGCACCGCAAAACCTTCACTCTTCTTAAGCACATTAGCTGACACAAAATCATCTATCATAAAAAATAAAGAGAACATCTGAGCTGTTAGTCAAGAAATGTGAGAGGTAACAGAGTAAACCTGAGAGCAGACACTCATATCTGTCAGTACTGATGGCTGAGCATTAGCCTTAAATTTATTTTGTTGAGTTAAAAACTGATGACAAAGATGTGAGATATTTGGAAGTCTCTGTTGTCTCTGCACCAGCCTTCAAGTTTTGTGACTTCGACCCTACACATTGATTTATAATTTCTGTTATTGCTATTGTTTACTGTGGTATTATGAACAATGTTTTGGGGTTTTCAGGTTCCCCTCATGTGCAAACTCACAGTTGTGTTTTTACATCATGATTAGCAAGGAACAAGTATACAACCTTTAGGAGACCCAATGATCAGAGTGATTAAGCCAGAGATGTCAATGCAAATGGCAGTTTTTATGCCAGAGATGGACAAGTATACTCAAAATATTAATCATGTACCGCTCATTAGGTATTTGCCAATTGCTACAAACCTCCCACTACACCTTTGCCCGTTCACCCACTGACATCCACCCATCCATGCAACAACCACCTGGTAAGCACTACTGAAATGTGTAACAACCTAATTTTATTTCCCTCCTTCCTCTTGAAATGTTACTAAAATGTATGCCTCAAAATTGATCTTACTGTTGACAAAAATCAGGCAAGTAATTAAAACAAAATTGTGAAAACTAAGACAACAAAAATATTACAAATTTTCCAGAATAAAATCTGATTTTAAAAAATTGCAGAAAAGGAGAACAAAAGCAAGAATCAACAATTGAAAATAAATATCTGCATCTGACCGTTTGAAAGTCAATAAGTGTCCATTCTTAATGGACACTTAATGGACAAGTGTCCATTAAGTGTCACTTAATGGACAAGTGTCCATTAAGAGTCACTCTTAATGGACACTCATCCATTAAGAGTGACTCATCTTCATGTTGTAGGACCTGCTGACATTTTGTGGACCACAGCAGAACTTCGTTCATCCGTGGTTCTGTTGTTTGGAGAGGGAAAGGCATGCAGATTTGATCTTGATATGGTAATTACTGGTTAAGAACAATGAAATTATCAAACTTACAAAATCAATAGGGAATCTAAAACTTTTTACTCCCCACTCTCATTGCAATCATAACTGGGCAATTATTCCTCCAAGGATCACTTTAAGGAAAAACATCCAATTCCCCTGAGTTTGAAATTCTGTTGTAAGACCAACTAATACTGATACTCATTAGCACAAAACTACAAGCAATTACTTTTTGAAAATTGCATCATTGTTATGTCATTTTAATCGCTGCTGCTCTGTTTTATTTTTCTAATTGCAACAAGAAAAGTTCCTGCAACCCAGGATGTGTTTATCAACAATCCGTGCTTCTTCTCTTTGGACACATGAAACACACATATGGTTTCATTTAGGCAAAACTGACAGCCTAATGTAAAGGCTTTAGAACAGGGTATATGATAATGTGCCCTGAAAACCGGTATATGATAATGTCATGTTGAATGTATATTGACCTACATTACAGATATTAAAAAATGCTCTGAAACTTTAACTCACAAAATCGCTTTGCTGTATAATACATCACAAAAAACAACATGTATATTAAAAAGCTGTGGTGAAGGAATGGATCGGGCCAGCTTCTATCATTTTTATGGGATTTATGAGACTCGGCACATATTATTCTACCAGATCTGAAATGCTCAGTGGCAGGATGGTGCATATGGGTTTTTCAACAATGATCCTGAACTGTTGATAAAGAACTCACAAGAATATTATTTTTACACTGGAATAAACCGAAACCGGCTAATCTTTAATACCTGGGAAAAAATACAGTTATACTGTATAATCCTCTTCCGGGAAAACCTCCAAGAGGGCAATGATGCAGTATCTCTGGTTCTCATTCATTCTCTTATTGCTGGTGTCCCCGCACTCTCCCAATCATTGGAACATAACAACAATATCGGAAAGAGATGAACAACCCTAAATGGTCTGCAAAAAGTTCCTGTAAGCCTTTAGAGCATGCAGCAGTTCACCGCTTTGTTGTTAGTGTAAATGTTCTGCTTATCGCTGCATAATATGTCAAATAGCAATTTCAATATCAATTTGTGTGAGAATGCAATTGCAAAGGCCTGCTTCGATGCAAAATTTGGAGGTTAATATAATTTAATTGCCTTTCCTGTGGATTGATTTCATCTGTCCTTGATGTTCAAATCTGATTCGGACTTTTGTGACCTAGATGCTAACACCATTCTACTTAAATTAATTCAGGACATCTAGTGGCAGTTTCTGATATGGGAGACATAGGCAACCGCCCAGGGCGGCACCCCTGAGGGGGCGGGGGTTGCATGAAAATGGTGCCTCCTCTTTCACTTGTTGCTGTTCCTAGTTTGTGTTTTTTATTCTAACTCACTGCGCAATTCATGAGTTTTGAGTTGGTCTATTTTGCAATGTAACTGATAAAGATTTTGGGCACAGAACAAAACTTCACTTCCTAAGTATTTTTGGGATGCTCTTTTATAGCCATTGCTATTTCATGCCTGTATCCGCCTTATAAAAATCCTCAATTCACATCCTGTTTCTTTGATAAGCATGGATTCCTACCTTATAGGGATTAGGCTTTGGTTTATCTTGAGGATTACTGCTTATCAAAGCAAAGAAAAACATAAATGTAAAATTGTTCCAGAGACAAAACTGGGTAATAAAGAGTCATACACAAACCAGTAAAGCAGGAAAAACTTTCCATGCATGGGAAGCCGTCAGAGTGACCAACCACAAGGAAAATAACATTAAAATGGGGCCTAGTGAAAAAGAAAGTTGAACAATGTGTCACCTGCTTCCCACAGACTGCTGGCTATAAGTCAGGGGTTCTGTTTCCACTTGGATGGTTAAAATAAGGCTTTGGTTTAACTGAAAGCAGTTCCCAGGTTTGTGTCCATGAGGGGAAAATCTTCCTTCCGACTAAAGTCCCATCAAACTCTGCAGCATACACACGCACACATGCGCGCACACCCCGGCAAAAACAGAGAAGAGTCCTCTGTTAATGTAACGCTTCAGTAGGATGAGCATCAGGAACTCAGGGCACGACCGACAAACAGGCTGCGGGTGTTTTCTGCTGCAAAGGAAGAAGGGAAACGGGAAGAAAGAAATATTACTTGACACAGAAAGAAGGAAGGTGAGGGCACTGTGGTGACACCAATCCTCCTCTCAGTCAGTCTTTTTGCCCTTCCTGCCTTTCTAATCCTCATTTTAATTTTCATCCCCCTGGATGTAGCTGCCACCTCTGTAACCTTTTTCTCGCATCTGACTATTTCTCCCCTCTTCTTTTTCAATCTCAGCGAACATATCTGTATTATCTTCATCATGCCATCCTCTGCGCATCCCTCTATCTCCTCATCAGCAACTTGCTGTTATATTTCTCTCATGGAGCCTCTGTGATTTGAGGTGAGTAGGTGAAGCTTTTTGTTTTTTTGGGGGGGAAAAAGGAGTGGGTTTTTGTAGGAATTTTCAAACAACCATTTCACATGTGTCTTGGTTTCAAGTATCATTTATAAAAGCATGAAATCCTGCATTGGAAGCAAACTGGGAAAGACTGGGGTTTTCAGATAGGATTATGATGTATATGTACTCAGTATAAAAATGTGTACTGCACATAAACACACTACTGTATCTCTCCAGGCAAGAGTTGGTTTTCCTCCAACCTCAGCCTTCAGTTCATCGATATCTGCAACACATTGCACACAGCGTCAGGCGGGCTTTTTCCCACTGACTCTCCATTTATTAATAGTATACATAGTGTACAGCTCAGTGCTTTGTTCTGTATGATGGCCTCTCAGGAGAGTGTAAATCAAATACAAAGAGAGTAGGAACAATTCATAAAAAGAGATATTTTCCCCCTTCGTGTAGTCCGCTATACAAAATATAGATGGTGGTGTTTGTGTGCAACACGGAAGCTTCTCATCTTTCCAAGAAATCTGAATGGCACTTATCTTAGAGAGAAACTTGTTTGTGGTATGTTTACCTACCTATGGATGCTATATAACTCATCATCGTCTTTCACAGTCAGCTTTATCATTTACTTTCTTTGTTACAGGGTTAGGGTTAGAAGTTATCAGCAGTCAGCGTTTTACCTGCATTAGAGTTCTCTGAAGGACTTTTAGAGTGAGGTGAGTGACTGCATCACATTTTATTCTTCCTTTCCTTATTGCAAACGATGAAACAATATCCTGCATTTTAAATGAGCTGAAGCAGCATGACAGTCTTTAGACATTTAGTGTCTGTCCAGTGAAGTTTGTTGGATTAGCAGTTGGGCTTACTGTTAATCAAAGTGGGCCTATCTGAATTACAGCGCAATTAACTTAACAACTGGATTAACTTAATCCAGTTGTATGTTAAGTAATATTTTTTTCAATACATTATTTTTTCATTTATTTTGCTTTATTTTAATCATTTCCTTACAGTATCAGTACAACAGCAGACATTCTACTTCCACTTTTTAAATGACTTTTAATGCTAAAAGAAGGAATGAATTGTTGATCAAATTAATGCAAGGCGAACATGACATACCCTGTGGTAGATGAAGAGGGAACATGACCAAAACTCATCATAACATAATTATAAACAGGAAATATTGTAGCTACCTGAAAATCAAATCTAAATGAAAGTTCAGCGGAAGTTCAGGCACACTTGTAAGATTTTTTAGATTGGTTTTACAGGAGACCACCATCTCAAGCAAAATATGTAAAGAGTAAAAGGTCAGATGACAATTTATATTCAGTATGAAACATTATAGGGATTCAGAGCAAGATTTTACATTTAAGTCAGCGCTCTTTTGGTGTCTCCTGTGGAGCAAAACTGTATGATTAAAGGTATAAAGTTATCATAAAGAATGTCGATGATGACCCAGTCATGCAGAAAGTAGAAGCAGTTTTATGTACAGACAGTTTTTTTTCTTTTTTGCATGAAATTGTTTTGTTATGTTATATTTGTTTGTCAATAATTTAATTAAAGTCCAGTAAATCAGACAGCGTGAAAACGTTAGTTCTTCTAATAGAAGTAAAAACAAACAGGAACACTAATTGAAGTGTATATGGCCACCACATAAAATGAAATGTAGAATAGGTATATGTTGTTTTGTCAGATGTAGCGAAGCATCAATAGAGGGTGGTTGCATCAAAGCTGATACCTCTATTTGTAAAAAAGGTTCTTAAACTTAGGATAGACGATAAAACAGTCAGCCAACCTGTTTTCTTCTATCCTCCAAGTTTTATTTTGGGAAATATAATTGGTTCCTATTTTTTAATAACATATTTTTCTGTTTAATTATTTTTTTTTTGTTTCCAATATTACATACTCATCTGACTTGTACTTCTCTTTGTCACAATGATTGGTTTTTAGGATTCCGGACAGATATTTTGTCCAGTGTCTAAAGCTATTTTTGCATTCATAGTGGTAATTTTCGACATGAATTTTTCCTGTAACAGCATTATGTGTATTTCCATTGCATTATCATCTCCTACAAAAAAAAAACAAACAAACAAAACATTTAATTCTAAGTACGATAAAGGCCCAATGTTAGGATTTAAATTGATTTGACAGCCAAAGAAAAAAGTGCCTGCTTTAAAGCTGTATTAGAAGTACATTTCAAGGGGCCTGTATTGCTGCACACATCATTTTAAAAAGACTCTGGCTGATTACACTTCTGCTCAGGCCAACCAGATGGGGCTATGCTGGGAATTAACCATGCAGCATGTACCAATGAAATGATAAGCATCTAATTTGCTCCACCCCACCAAATGTGTCAAAAAGGGAGAAAGGGGGCTGTCAGTCAAACGTGGTTTGCCTAAACCCAGACAGTCCTGAGAAGCAGAGGTTTAATGAGGCCAAGTAAGAGAAAAGTTCAGTGACCAACAGCGTGAAAGGCAAGTTTCGAAGTTACTGCTCTTGCAAAACAAACTTTCCCCTTTGCTTCACATTAATAATTTTAAGAATTAGAAAGGAGTTGAACTTTAATGTGCATCTGAACAGACTGTGGCATTAAATACAAAAATGTCTTTGAGTGCACCGTTCGACATACAAGGCAACAAAATAACCCTGCATAACAAAACAAGAACCCTTCGTGACCTACAAGATACAGAGCGGGTGGAGATCATTTGTACAACCTATGTTCCCAAAAAAGCAAGTGTTACTCCCACTAGTTTTATTTTTATTTATTTTTCAAAAATGTCCATGGAATTCACAGCAGTGATTTCAGTAAACAATTTCGAAAACAAATCTGTGGATCATTTGAGCAAAAGAAAAAAAAGAAAAATCAGTATTAGACAGACTACCTACCAACAAATGTATCATGTTTGCTCTGTTTGAACTTAGCAGTAATTTTATTTTTCAGCAACAAATTGCTTTATCTTAATCACTTGTGAATTAAAAAAAAAATACAAACATCTAACTTAATACTTAAAGTAATACTGGAATAGCACACTTATTATTTCAGGAACACTCTACTACCATGTTTTCTTACATAATAGTAATTTTTTATGACTCTAGGAAATGTTTCATCCAGGTTCTTTTTCTTCCAGTTTCCTGATATGAAGCAATTCTCACTGGTCGAGAAATTCACTGATGGACAGGAAAGATTTTAAATCTTTTTGGACTGATTATGCTTCTGTTATGAAGGTATTTATTGAGCTAACCCTTTGGATCTTTTTGCATCTCTGTATGTCTGTCAAAACATCTATTTCTTTGGGGAAAAGGAATGAGTAGCAGAGACTAAAGAAATCCATTATGATACAGCCAGCAAGTTTAAAAACATTTAAATAGTTTATTTTTTTCTTTATCTACAGTATTGTAGCACCAGATTGCGACTGGACGGTATCTACTATATTCTGGACTGACACAGTTTTATGTCTGGAACATTAATTGTGATCAGGACATTTCTACTTTTAATCAAAAACATTTTCACATGATTTTCTGAAGTTTTTACTGTCTGAATGGTCTGTTCTTTATAATTTGCACTCCCTCCTCCCGTGACTACATAAAGATCATTTTTAAATAACAAAGCTTCTGTCAAATGTAAACAAACTGAGCTTCTTCTCTCCCATTAGAATCTTCTTTTCTCTGTGCTCAGCTGTTTCTGCTCCTTCATGTGTAAGTAATAAACTCATAATTACTGCCAATAGCTGCAAGAACTAGTGGCCTATAAAAAATGCAAACGTGACTTGCATGTGCACGAATGCCTGCAAGTAAAACAAAAGTGCAACTCCTGACCATCTGTCAGATGCACATAAAAAAATCTAAAAGCTAATTTGCTAATTACAAGTGTTTGTCTGTGTAAATTTTCTTGCATGTGTGTGAAATAGAGAGATTATTTGTGATATCAGTTTTTGATGCCAAAGTTTCTGGAAAGCCATCATAAATCCAACCCAGATTCTGTTGACATGGGGAAATGGGAAGATCTGCTATCTCTCCTGCTTTACCATGTGGCTCCAATATTCACAAACACATTCATAAATAAACACTGACAAAAAGGCACAAGACAAAGCTGCAATCACACACAAAAGGTAATATGCAGGCAGCATATTGGAACAGGTTCTATTCTATTATTTTTAAAATAACAATACAATTTTGATTCAGGTGTGTGACTCAAAATGTAACACATACAGTGTTTTAATTAAACCATTTGAATCAAAACAGCATGGATCACTGAACAAAGACCAAAAAACCCCAAAACAAACAAACAAACAAAAAAAAAACGCTTGGGATTTATGAGTCAAGGCATGAGAAAAAACAAGCATTAAAATGTTAGGCACAAAATGTCATTGTTTTTTTTTTCTTTTCTTTTCTTGAATCAGAATCAAAAATTGTTTTTTTTACACATTCAAAACCATTTCTAACAAAGTAAAAAGATTAGTAAAAAGGAAAGTAACAGTACAAAGTCAAGCTGATATTCTCAACAAAGAACACTGACTCATGAAACATGAAGCCTGGCTGCATTTGGATGAAGCCTCATTCATTAATTGATTTGGGTTGACATTAAAAAAAGTCTCAAAACCAGTTACAAAAATTGAAAACAGTTCAATTAAGTTCAAAATTGATTGAACTTATGACAGGGGCAGACTGAGGGTATACACACATACACACGCACACACACACACCCCAGTACATCTATCTGTCAATCTATTTATATATTAGAATCTTCTTTTCTCTGTATATAAATAGTTTATTATTGGTGCAAATGGCTGCTTTGAGCTAACTATAACATTGAACAAGCCAATGGAGAAAGAGGAATACAGGAACTTACAGTATAAATGCAATTAAGCATACTTTTTCATGCAAACCACTCAAAACCAAATGGAAACCTGTACTCGAGATTTTAATAGAGATTTTTTTTCATTTCTCAATAACATAGCTTAAAATGTTCAAATATTATATACATTTGAAAACCTTGCAATACATATGAGCAGTTCAACAATAACTTGACATTGTTTTAGCAAAATTTGAAAGAGGCCACAAACAAAAAACACAATGAATAATAATAGGGTTTTATATAATTATCATAAAAGTAGATTCTCTGAAACTCCTTACCAGGAAACCCACGTGCCAACTCAATGTCTTGTGACTCATGAGCCTAAACTGTAGTTTGCATTGAGTGTGCAACCATACCTGATGTGAAAATTGAAGAAAGATGTTCTGTTCACCAGGATAGTCTATAATTTGCTGCTGTTAAGTGACAAGTCCTCTTCATCACGCATGAGCAACCCGGAAATTAAAAGTAAAGGGAAAAAGATTCATGTAATTGGGCGTAATTACTGCCAACTCATCTGACGAAGCAGAACCTTTGCTGCTATGGAGGTCAAACATATTTAAATGCAAATGTACGCTGCTGCCAACAAGTATAATTTTCGAGTCTAATTTTGCTCTCTGTCTGGACTTTATATTGCCTGACGAGTAAGGACCTGCCCAGGGAGATTAGGACGTCCCTCAATTAATGACGTTAATTCAGTGTCTCACTGTCAAACATTGCCCACAAATTTCATTTTTGAACACTTTTCCTTCTTTGAGGCTTATCACCTGTGGAAGGGAAGTTTGTGTTCAAAGTAAAACAATCTGAACATACAGACTATACATCTGGTTGTCTTGTTCTGTTCTGTTTTGTTTGTTTCATTAATAGGCTATATAATTATAAAGGCCGTTTATCTTGTTTTCCTACTTGTTGCTTGTAGCACTACCACAATTCACACTTACATAAGGTGTTTTCATGCAAGGTTTTGCCTATTGATTGCTACACTGTGAAAACAAAAATCATCTCTAATTTATGGTAAAATAGCAGCAGCAGTGTCGAGTAGCCTATCTTTACCTAAGGAGTAGTAGGAACTGTAATGGTATTTGCTGTAGTTAGAAAATGCTGGAAGTAACAAACCAACCACCAACCCAAGGATGTAACTACAGCCTCCATCTGTCTCTCTATCTATTAAAATCAACACAATTATTTGTAGCATAGTTGCTGTTTTTTTATTTGCATGCCTTGTTTACATGTGTGTGTTTATACTGGATATGGTTTCAAGCTGATGATCATACTTTCTGAGTTGTTTTGCATTTTGGAGATTTCCATATGCTCTCTTTCAGTTTATTGTAGTGTACTCTGTTGTCCCTTAAAGATTTCTGCAAGTTCTGATGTTGTTTTCAAGTGTGCTTCACCGATTTGACCATCTTCACCACTGTTTTGACCACAGCCATTTTTACCTGTAGGGTTGAATTTACAATTTGAGATGCAAAAGGAAGCTCCTAAATATCTCAACTACCGTATTTTCCGCACTATAAGGCACACCTAAAAGCCCTCAATTTTCTCAAAAGCCGACAGTGCGCCCTATAATCCGGTGCGCCTTATGTGTTTTAAAGTGTCTTTCTAAGACACTTTAAAACACATACATTTAGGTGTTTTAAATGTAGTAATTTATTTCAGCCACTGGGTGGCTTCCCGTTCATATTTGCTACATCTCGTTCATGGATCTGAGTATTGAGTGGTGCGGCTCTTTATTACTTTGTTCTATTGTGTGGTCCATTGAATGTAAGTAATACTGTTGTTGGTTTAGTTCGGTTTTATAAATGTCTAAGAGCTGCATTTGTACTTTGTC